>JAADXJ010000992.1:0-12061 GCA_023337735.1 Pythium biforme
AAGGTGACATAGGAAGGAACACAGACCCGTCATGCTAAGGAGATAGATCCACCAGACCCAAGAGACTAGCACCAAGGACCTCCAGCGGTGGATACTCCTCGCAGCGCAGCCTCCGCCTCCTGGTTTCAGCACGCCCGGTTCTGGTTCCCATCTCACTCTAAAGAAAACCTCGTTGGGCTTTGGAAAACAGGGTTGAACGGTACAGCTTCCTCTAGAGCCCTCCTGGAGCAATTATCAACGTTTCTCGGCATCGATCGAGTCTCGCGGCGCAACCTCCGTCTCCTCCCTCACTCCTCATTCTTCAATTCGCCCTCCGCCACCGAAGACCCACCACTACCACCACCACCACCACCAAGCCCACCACCTTCCAGCCATGAAGTTTGCCGCCATCGCCACTACCGCCGCCGTCGCGCTCGCCTCGGCTTCGGCCCAGACGACCGCCAACGCCACGGTCCCGCTCTCGTACCAGGACTACCACGTCCAGGCCGAGGCCGCCGCGCAGATCGCCGTCGGCGGCGACCACAAGTTCCAGCCGCTCATCCTCAGCGGCACGGTCGTGCCCTCGGGCACCAAGACCTGGGTCGTCGGCCTGCGCTCCACGGCCGCCGGCTCGGACTTTTGCGGCGGCACGCTCATCACGTCCAAGCACGTGCTCACGGCCGCGCACTGCTACGGCAGTATCAAGTACGTCTCGGTCGGCTCGCACTACGTGAGCGGCTCGTCGGACGGCGAGCGCATCGCCGTGGCCAAGCAGACGCGCCACCCGAGCAACAACGCCAACACCAACTCGTACGACTTCCTCATCCTCGAGCTCGCCACGGCCTCGAAGTACGCGCCGACCACGCTCGTGACGGCCGCGCCCGCGACGAGCCAGTCGCTCACGGTCGCCGGCTGGGGTACCACGTCCTCGGGCGGTGCGCAGTCCAACGTGCTGCTCCAGGTCAGCGTGCCGGTCGTCGCGCAGGCCACGTGCGCGCAGGTGCTCGACGTCGACAGCACGATGCTGTGCGCCGGCGGTGTCAAGAACAAGGACTCGTGCCAGGGCGACTCGGGCGGCCCGCTCACCAACTCGGCCAACGGCCTCGTGGGCGTCGTCAGCTGGGGCAACGGCTGCGGTCTCGCCGGCTACCCGGGCGTGTACGCCCGTGTGTCGGTCGTCAAGTCCTGGATCAACTCGGTCACAGGAAACCTCGCCACCTGGGTCTAAGGTTTTGGATGCCGACCGAGTCTGCCTGGCTGGGGGTTGGTCAACTCAGGCACCGAGTTCGGAAGTACTCTACTGGTATGTAGAAGTAGTATCTAGTGCGTTTGCAATTTTTGATAAGCGGGCAGCGAGAGCTGCTCTTGCGCACATCAACATGAATGTTCGATCTTGCATCACAGTCTCTGATGGGAATTGATCTTGTTGCCTTTGTTTCGACTGTGAGACGACTCCTACGATGAAGTCAGATCGCTCGGACCGTAGGTGTAGTAGACCCAGGAGGCCATGCTGGCGGTGAGCGAATTGATCCACGACTTGACCTCAGACACGCGAGCGTACTACTACTACACCCCGGGCGAGCCGCTACGGCCACAACCGCCTCCCCAGCTCACGACACCCACAAGTGAGCCGGCGTCGTTCAGCAGCGGACCGCCCGAATCGCCCTGGCACGAGTCCTTGTTCATGACGCCGCCGAGGCACAGCATGGTGTTGGTATTACGGGTCAGGTCCATCCGCTTGACGCATGCGTCTTGGTTCACGACCGCCACGTTCATCTGTTTCATCACAGCGGACGGAGCGCTACCTTCGACGATGTGGTGTGGCCCCAGCCAGCCACGGTCGTAATCGAGCCATCGCGAGGCACGGCGGCCGTGAGATCGGCCGGTCCGAACCGCGCATCAGTCGCCAACTCGAGCACCATAAAGTCGTAGCCGGTATCCGGTGACCGAAATTGTGGGTGCACGGTCTTCTTGATGATTATGAAAGTTTCGCCGTCCGATGATCCTTGCAAGAAATGGGTACCTACGACAACGTATTTCAACGTAGCGCAGTAGCAATGCACGGCCGAGAGCACGTGCTTGGGCGTCATGAGCGTGCCGCCACACAACGAAGCGCCCGTCGGAGTGTCGCGCAAGCCCACGATAAACGTCTTGGCGCCCACGGGCACTTCGGTGCCGCCGACAATCAGCGGCGTGATGACGTTGGTCGACTCCTGCGATGCCGTTCCATTCGCTTCAGGTCGAGCACCGGCGACGCTCGAGGCCTCGGGTGAACTTGAGCTCGTCTGGTCCGGAAGATTGAAGAATGAACGCCGACGTCGGTAAGTTCCTTTGCCCGCGTGCCCCCCAGTCATGGCGCCACCCCGAGCCTTGCCGAGCTTCTGCGGTTCAGTGTGAGCTCCACACGTCGCCGCGGTACAATACAGTCCTCCTCTGTGCTGATGGAGTCCACTGTACGCGCGCACTTTCGGTATCAATGTATCATTGATCCAGACTTGGCTTTCGTATCACGGGCATCTGGATGGGTTGGGTGAGTAGGGTGGGCCGAGTGCCCGACCGGCAAGACGCCGGCGACAACACCGGGAAGAAAGAGCGGTTGTGGTACTGGTATGGAACTGCGGTGTCGGTGCTGTGGAATCCACAACGTGGATGTCGGTTCGACTTAGCTTCGCAGCCGTTCGTAAGTGAGGTGACGCCGCAGTCACCGCCGGTGGGTCTTCGGTCTTCGGAACTACCACACCCGATCCCACTCCCCCGTCGAACAGTTCGTCGCGTATCACAATGGACCGCGGGAAGCCGTGCGCCTGGAACCTTTCAAAGAACACACCATTCAATACACTCTGACGTATGAGGCTGAGAGGAAATTGGGTTCCTCGGCACGGAGGAACCAGCACATCAATTATCGTTTGTTTCCAGTACGCACAGTATCAGAACGAGCGTGGGCATCCGACAAGCCCACGCGCGCGCGAGAGAGAGAGAGACAGAGGAGGGAGCAATGCCTCACGGTCTGACATCTCGGGCTTAGACCCAGGTGGCGAGGTTGCCCGTGTTCGTGTTGATCCACGACTGCGCGACCGACACGCGTGCGTACACGCCAGGGTATCCGGCGAGGCCGCAGCCGTTACCCCAGCTCACGACGCCCACGAGCACGTCCGACGAGCCGCTCTTGACTGTGAGCGGGCCGCCCGAGTCACCCTGGCACGAGTCCTTGTTGGTCTGGCCACCGGCGCACAGCATCGTGCTGTCGATGCTGAGCTTCTGCGCGCACGTGGTCTGCGCGACGACCGGCACGTCGACCTGGCGCAGCACCGTGGACTGCGAGCCGCCCGACGAGGTCGTGCCCCAGCCAGCGACGTTTGCCGTGACGCCCGTGGCCGGCGCGGCCGAGAGCAGCTTGAGCGGCGCGTACTTGGAGGCCGTGGCGAGCTCAAGGATCGCAAAATCGTACGAGTTGCGGCTCGACGAGTAGCTCGGGTGCCGGATCGTGCGCGTGACCTGGATGCGCTCGCCGTCCGACGAGCCGCTCAGGTAGTGCGAGCCGACGGACACGTACGGGATCGAGCCACAGTGCGCGGCCGTGAGCACGTGCTTGGGCGTGATGAGCGTGCCGCCGCAAAAGTTGCGGCCCGCCGCGGTCGAGCGCAGGCCGACACTCCAGGTCTTCTGGCCCACCGGCACTTCCGTGCCGCCGAGGATAAGCGGTTTGATGCCCGACGACTTGAGCTCCTCGAGCTGCACCTGCGCGAGGAATTCTGGGTACGAGATCGGCTCGGTCTGCGTCTGCGCAACCTCGACCTGGGCCGAGACGGTCGCGAGCGCAAGGGCGCCGGCGGTGGCGACGGCAGCGAACTTCATAGTGCTGGAGAGGGGAGGGGAGGCTTGCTGGCTTGAGAGGCGCGAGGCAAATTGGAGAATGAGAGAAACGAGCGAGCCCTGCCGAAAGGCGAGCGCAAGGGAGGGAGCTACAGAAGACTGCGTCCGTTGTGCTTAAGAGTGAGGATCGCCCTGGCAGGGCGACCGAGGGGCTTCCACGGCGTTCCTCCGTGTGGTCGTATCGCATTGTGCATCACATGGGTCATCGCCGGCCCCGGGTAAAGTCCAGGCCAAGTCAGTCTCATAATCGACTAAGTACCCAGAGATTCGTTGCGGTCGTTTTCAGCGGCGCTAGATTAAAATCCAGAGTGCCAACGGCATCGTGGCGATCTGGTCCGAGGGTTACGCGAGCAATCTTTCGGGATGGGTTGTGATCTGATTCGCCGATTAAATAATCCACGGGTGACTGCCTGGTTGGTTGAACCGACTAGCCAATGCTTCAACGTCGAAGGCTTGAAGTCCAGTCTGCGGATGGTCGTTCGTGGCTTTCCATCTCTCAATTGGCGTGCCTTCCTGTACCTGCATGTCAGTTGGCTGTCGGCAACTGCTGTGAAGATTTCGGTATCTTTCCATCTGATTACCCGCTTTGTAAGCCGGAAGGAACTGCCGCTTCCCGCCAAGCGAACGCAACTCCAATCCGGGCTCCAAGAGCTCTGACAACTAAAGCCGTGTGAACCGAACTGTCCAAGAACTTGCCTACTAGTACACTATACAGTACGCAAGACCGGTAACGAAGCTTCCAAACAATTGTTGAGGCGACATCTGATTCGACGCCCTAACTTGGATGCCCGAGATTGTACATCAACAAAGGCCACAGCTTGGCAGTCTATAAGACTCCGCTGCGAGCTGTCCCTGATTAAAATCATGCGAATGTTCACCAGTATTACATGACGAAGACGGTCCTTGCGGGATTCCTATCACGCATTATCGTGATACTCCATCAGGTGTTTGGTGCACCTTCGAGTTTCCAGGTCTTGGGGTCAGCTGCTTGCACATAGGAACTCTGGACCATACACATGGAGAAAACATCATGCCATGGCGCGGAGCAACCTCTCCTTCGTGGTGCCCTCAATGCCCACGGTGAGCTTCGTTCGAGGGCAGCTTGATGGTGTCACATGTCACAGATATTGCTTGCGTCGCAGATATCAGCTCGATATCCAATAGTGGACGCATAGGATGGCACCGTACTCCCTCTTCAAACCACTTCTATCACGCAACACAAGTACACGTGGTGCACGCGCAACAGCTCCTTTTTGTCCAATTAAAGCCGATAACAGTCCTTGATTGGCTAATAAACTGACCGTTTCATCTCCCGAGTCCGTTTTGGTCACTCTTCCGAGGGAACCGCGATCCCTCTTTGTTGTTGTGTGGGGAGATCGGTCATACTGTCCCCCTACGGTAATATTGCATTCCGTCAGCACCACGTCACAAAGGAGGCCGAGCGCGGTTCTCCTTCTCCCTTGCGAGTGACTCTTCGCGTGAAGCGACGCCCTTCGTCCCCTCCCGGCAGCAGGAAGATCGAGAGAGAAGGAAGTCTGTTCCCCTCTTTCCCTTCAAGCGCCACCTCCCCTCTCCAAGCCCCCTCCCTCAGGACCACGATGGCGATGCCCACGATGGCGGCGATCGCCAAGCGCATGGCCGGCGCCGCGAACGACTCCAAGTTCTTCAGCACGACCAAGAAAGGTACGCAGGTTGTAGGAAGGTTTGGGTGACGGAACGGCGAAGAGCTCATGACGTGTCGTGACGATGATATATAGGCGAGACCCATGAGCTGCGGCAGGAGCTGATGAACCCGTCGCGCGACAAGAAGAAAGACGCGATGAAGAAAGTGATCGCCAACATGACGGTCGGCAAGGATGTCTCGATGCTCTTCACGGACGTCGTGAACTGCATCCAGACCGGTACGTTCATGGCGGCCGTCCTGCGTAACTGATGGGTACCCTCAACCTGACTGATCGGCGCTCGTTATGCTTCCCATTGGCAGCCGACACGCAGCTCAAGAAGCTGGTGTACCTGTACCTGATCAACTACGCCAAGAGCAACCCGGACCTCACGATCCTCGCGGTCAACGCGTTCGTCAAGGACGCCGCCGACCCCAACCCGCTCATCCGCGCGCTGTCGGTGCGCACCATGGGCTGCATCCGCGTGGACCGCATCACCGAATACCTGTGCGAGCCGCTGCGCCGCTGCCTCACGGACGAGGACCCGTACGTGCGCAAGACCGCGGCGATCTGTGTGTCCAAGCTGTACGACATCAACCCGGACCTAGTCGAAGAGCAAGGTTTCCTCGACATGCTCAAGGACCTCATCGCCGACTCAAATCCGACGGTCGTGGCTAACGCCATCGCCGCGCTCACCGAGATCACGGAGAACGGCAAGCCGCAGCACGCGTTCAAGATCACCAAGTCGGTGCTCCAGAAGCTGCTCGCAGCGCTCCAGGAGTGTAACGAGTGGGGCCAAGTGTTTGTGCTCGACGCGCTCGCGGGCTACACGCCGGCGGACTCACGCGAAGCCGAAGGGATCATCGAGCGTGTGACACCGCGTCTGCAGCATGCCAACTCGGCGGTCGTGCTTTCCGCCGTCAAGGTGATCATGAAGTTCCTCGAGAAGGTCACGGACGCCGATACCGAACGCACGCTTTCTCGCAAGATGGCGCCGCCGCTCGTGACGCTGCTGTCGGCCGAGCCGGAGATCCAGTACGTCGCGCTGCGCAACATCAACCTCATCGTGCAGAAGCGTCCGACGATTCTCGCGAATGAGATCAAGGTGTTCTTCTGCAAGTACAACGACCCGATCTACGTCAAGATGGAGAAGCTCGAGATCATCATCCGCTTGGTCTCAGAGCGCAACATTGAGCAGGTGCTGCTCGAGTTCAAGGAGTACGCGACCGAGGTGGACGTTGACTTTGTGCGTCGCTCCGTGCGCGCGATCGGCCGCTGCGCCGTGAAGCTTGAGCGCGCCGCTGAGAAGTGCATCAACGTGCTGCTTGAGTTGATCCAGACCAAGGTCAACTACATTGTCCAGGAAGCGATTATCGTGATCAAGGATATCTTCCGCAAATACCCGAACCAGTACGAGAGCATCATTGCCACGTTGTGCGAGAACTTGGACACACTTGATGAGCCGGAGGCGAAGGCGTCGATGATCTGGATCATTGGCGAGTACGCCGAGCGTATTGACAACGCGGATGAGCTCCTTGATGCGTTCATTGATGGATTCGATGATGAGACCGCGCTCGTGCAGCTGCAGCTGCTGACAGCGACCGTGAAGCTCTTCCTGAAGCGACCGAATGAGACGCAGGAGATGGTGCAGAAGGTCCTGCGCAAGGCGACCGAAGAGTCGGACAACCCGGACTTGCGCGACCGTGGCTACGTGTACTGGCGTTTGTTGTCGGCCAACCCGGAAGCTGCCAACGCGGTTGTGCTTGCGGAGAAGCCGGTGATCAGCGACGACACGTACGCGCTCGACCCGACGATCTTGGACGAGCTCGTGAGCAAGATCTCGACGCTGGCCAGTGTGTACCACAAGCTTCCGAGCGCATTCGTGGTGCGGTCCACTGGGTCGGAACTGCGAGAACACGCCGAGGAGGACCGCGCCGACGACGAAGGCGACGACGACAATGGTGGCGGCAGCGAAGACAATGGCAGCAGCAGCGGGCCCGTGGATTTGCTTGACATGGGTGGTCTCTCGGTCGGCTCGACGGCGCCTCCGCCTGCCCCAGCCTCGTCGGCGTCTGCGGGTCTCGTGGACATTTTCGGCGGTGCACCGGCGGCTCCGGTCACTTCGGCCGCCGTGCAGAAGATGGTGCTGATGAACGCGCAGCAGGGCAAGGGTCTCGTGCTCAAGGGTGCGTGGACGCGTCGCAACGGCAACTTTGTGTTGGACATGGACGCCGAGAACCAGGGTTCCGTGCCCATCGCCGGCTTCGCGGTGCAGCTCAACAAGAGCACGTTCGGTGTGACGCCAATGCAACCTGCCGTGCAGTTCCCGCAGCCGCTGGGCCCTGGCCAGACTGCCAACCACGTGCTCGCCATGGGCGTGAACCCGGCAGCCGTGAACGCGACCGTGCCACCGAACCTCAACATCCAGGTCGCTGTCAAGAACATGACGACCAACGACGTGGTCTACTTCCAGACCGACCTGGATCTTGCCGCGATCTTTGTCGAGTCGGGCGCGATCGAAAAGTCCCAGTTCATTCCGCAGTGGCAGTCCATCGCCGAGGCCAACGAGCACTACTTCACGATCCAAACCGGCGGGCGCAACGTCGATGCCGTGGCCGAGCTGCTCAAGAAGTCGAACGTCCACTTTGTGGCCAAGCGCGCGGTGGACGGCAAGGAGATCGCGTACTTTTCGATCAAGACCATGACCAACGTGGTCGCGCTCTTCGAGTTCACGTTTGACGGCTCGGGCAACGCCAAGGTGTGCCTCAAGACCGAGCAGAAGCCTTTCTGCGGCGTGCTCCAGAAGGGCATCGAGACGCTCTTTGCCCACTAAATCGTCGGTCGCGTGTGTCGACAGAACAAGACTCGTGCGATGGTGAAGAGGTGTTCTGCTGTGCCCTGTTGTGCCTTTGCCTTGTCAACATTTGCCATGGTGTTACGCCCACTTTTCCCTCTCTCTCTCTTTCCTGCGTTCCTCCCAGGCGATCATAATAATATACATGCGATCTCGAACACGCGGGGTGCACGGAAATTCATAATGTTACTGGGTACATACTAGTAGGTGATCTTACAAAGCGAAGTCGGCCTTGAAGGACTTGAGGCGGCCGAAGAACGCGAGCTGGTCGCTCGAGAAGGTCGCCTTCTGGAGCGCCGCATTGCCCGTCAGATCCCTACGGTCACAACGGAATGCCACGTCAGTCCCCTAGGTTCCAATCGCCAATCGAAGCCGCACGGCCACTTACAGTTCCTGCAGCGACGTCATCGAGAAGATCTCCACGGGGAACGGCGTCGTCGCGTTCACGTCTTGTCGCAGCGACGACGTCGGCGTCATCGACAGCGCATTGTTGTTGAGCACACTAAGCAAACGAACATGCATCCGTGAATACGAGGGAGCGTCTCATGACCCGAATTTTTCAACGCAGCGTACAGCTTGGTGAGCGTCGCCGGCAGCGCGCCCGTAGCGGCAAAGTCGACGTTCACGTTGATCAGCTCGAGCGTCTGCAGCTTGGACGCCGACGCGTTGGCCGAGGACGCCAGCAGCGTCATCGCGTGGGTCGCCGGCGCGCCGCTGCTCAGTAAAAAGTCCTTGATGGAGCTGACATAAGACATACATAGCGTTAGTCGATGGCAAGCACCCTATGTCAAGCTCAGGGGGTTTTCTTTGGACGTACAGCTTGGTGACGCTGCGCAGGGCGAGGTCCTGGATGGCCTCGACGGGCTCCGAGCGACCGAACGAGCCGGTCGCGCCGCGCAGCCCGAGTGACAGCGCGCCGTCCACGGCGAACGACGTCGCGAGGCACTTGACCGAGCACGTGGCGCTGCTCGTCGACGCGCAGTAGCCGATCGACGTGTCGGCGCATGGGAACTCGCCTTTGGCCGGGTAGTAGATGCAGCCGTCGCTCGAGATCTCGGTGTTCTTGCAGAACGACGCGCAGTCGGCGCTCGTGAGCGTGTACACACTCGGGCACTCAAAGGCGGTGGCGGTCACCACGACCGACGAGAGAGCGAGGAGCGCGACAACGGTCTTCATGGTGGTGGGGATAAGTAGTTAATCGACGTGAGACGACAGATGCGAATGCGCGAATGAAGCTTCCGCTAGTGTCGAGCGGTTCATGTTTCTGAGAAACATCCAGCTGCTGCCTTGCGCTGTGCGACAGGCTCCCATACGCCACGCCGGCCGTGCCTTTATGCTTCAAGGAAATGGGCGCATGTAGCCATCTTCGGTCCATGCTTCCAGATCCGGAGCGCCGGCTGGTCCTCAGACCTGTTTAGTTCAATATGGTTGTGATAGTAAATGACATTTTATATCAATTATAGTTGAAAGCGTGAAACACTATTTGATACCCTGTAAGAAACGATACCAAGAAAGAAGCGTTCAAAAGAGAGGGAGTGATGAAGCCACATGGAACCCCCTGAGCCGCATCTTTACTGGAGTAGAAGGCGTTGCGCAAATTTTCGTCCATGAGAAAATGGAACAAACAAGTCCGTCGTGGGTCTGTCTGTCTGCCCAACGATTGTGCTGTGACTGGGTCGCGACAGGGGAGCGTGGCGCAAGTGCGCGGGTGAGCTGCTCACGAATGAACCAGCAGCGAGATCCGTGCGTGAGTTACGGAACCCGAGAGGATGTTGGAAATTTCGCGTCACGCACGTACGTATACTGTACCAACTAGTATACGACAGCTTGTCACATGGGCCCTACAGGCAGGGTCGGATACTGTATCTCCATGTCAAGACAGACGGGCGCCGCGCACCGACGGCCGCTTCCAGTGGAAGCATGGTGTAGAAGTTCCACAACATGCGAAATCTGTGTTGAAAGTTTCGTGTCGTCTTGAATCAGCTGCGCAGAATCCTGTCGACGATGAAGCGTGTGGAGGCGGCGGCATGGGAAGACCCTCTCTTGACCAGAAGGTGACGAGAGCTAATCGCAGGGCGATACGATCAAAGGCGAGTCGGGTCGGGTCGGAATCTTCGCTTGGATACGATTTGGGAGCGGCATGCTCCTCAGGATCGCAGCGCGATCACAGAATTCGATTCTCCTTGGCCTCCTGTTGCCCATGAGAGCGTGATTGGTAGACGCTAGGCCGTTCGAGCGGACGGCTTGGTCGTCAAAGCCTGTTGCCGCTCTACCGGTGGGCGAGCACCGTCTCCTTGATCGACCGCATGCGCTCCCTCAACTCTTCCAACTGCGCTGCGAGCTCGTCTTCCTCGCCTTCGCGCGTTTCGTCTTCTCCACCGTCGTCACTTCCTTCTTGATCTTCCCCACCACGGCTTGTTCCGACAGGCAGCGCTCTTAGCTTCTTCTCCAGCGCCTCACTCTGGAGCGCCTGCTCCAGCTTGAGCAGCAGCGGCAGCATCTTGAGTGAAATGATCGTCGCCGGCGCCGCGTCCACTTGGTCCACGAGCGCGTTCAGTAGCGTCACGGCGAGCCGCATGAGCTCCACGTGCTCGCCCACTTTCTCACGGCAATATGGATCTCCTCCCACATCATCCAAAAGCGCCGCCGTGGTTTCCAGCTGGCGCATCACCAGCACCTGCAGCGTCTCGAGCAACGGCACGAGCCGCGGCTCCAGCGCATCGACGTCACGCTGGCTGAAATTGAGCAGGAACACGAGGCAGTAGATGTGCAGATTCGCGTCTTGTTCGTCTAGCTCCTGCCGCTCCTTGGTCTTCTGGAGGTTGCGCACGAGCAGCTTGATCGCCGTGGGGATAAACCGCACGAGCTGCGCGTCTACCAGTGCGTCCTCACCGACCACAACGATCCAGCCAAACACGAAGAACGCGTCGGCTTGCGCCCACGTGTTCTTGCTGGTCGCCATGCGCGACAGACTTGCCACTAGCGCGGCGCCGTGGAGCTCGAGCAGCCGCTGGCCGGCCACACGGGACGTGCACAGCGAGCCGACGGCGTTCGCGACTTTGCACTTGAGCAGCACGTCGCGGTGGCTTAGGGCCGCGACCAAGTGCGTCAAGTGGAGACCGTCGGTGGCTTCCTCCACGGAATCGACGGTGAGATGGCGCACTTCCATGGCGAGCGCGTCGGCCGACAGCGCCGAGATCTCGGTCAGCGCGTCCACAAAGTCCTGTTTCTGTTGCTGCTGCTGTTGTGTGTGGGTGTCGGCGCCCAGTGGGTCCCAGCCGCGCAGGCAGCGCACGAGCGTCGCCGCGAATGCGCGCAGATCGCCCGGCCCGACGGCTCCCTCCATGTTCTGGTTTTCTTGTGATCCAGAATGGAAGCCAGTCATTTCCTAAGGACTGTATGTACTGAAGTTGCAGCATTCCGATCCAAGAACTGATATTTGGAAAGTTAGGGCATTTTGGATCGAATCCCTTCATACGAATATTAGACGCAGTTTACGCTATTTTAGAAGCTTCGTCAACGACACGGAGACTCAGGCAGCGACCTCTACGCAAGGTTCAACGCGGCCCGCGCGGCCACGCCCTGGAGCTGCTCGTCTTTGGTGGTATGGGCGAGCTCGTGCATGGTCTCCCCGACGCCCAGCTTCACCAGCGTGCTCGTGGCCGCCGCGCGACAGCTCAGCACCTCGAGCGCG
>JAADXJ010000993.1:0-12054 GCA_023337735.1 Pythium biforme
ACTTGTACACCGCGACCTCAAGTCGCGAAATGTGTTATTGGCCGACGACAAGAAGGCCAAGCTATGTGACTTTGGCGTCTCGCGGTTCGCGTCGGTGAACAACACGATGACAACGGCCGTGGGCACGGGCAAGTGGCTCGCACCCGAGGTCGTGGCCGGCAGCAAGAGCTACGACGAGTCATGCGACGTATACGCCTTTGGTGTGATCATGACAGAGCTGGATACCCATCGGCTACCGTTCGAGGATACCATGGGCCCGCAGGGCGATCGCCTGCCCGAGGTCGCGGTGCTGCAGATGGTGTCGAGTGGGCAATTGCAGCCGACGCTGAGCGCGTCATGTCCAGAGGAAATCCAGCAAATCGCTCTCCAGTGCCTGGCGTTTGACCCTGCGGATCGCCCCACGACGATGCAGGTCGCACACTGGCTCCGAACCGTTCGGCAACGCGGAGCCCGTGGTTGTGATGAAATGGGATCGTAATGTTATTTCCTGTTTTGGAATCCTAAATGTTGAGAAAACGGCACGTGGACACACCCCTCGTTTTGATTTTGACAAAACCGGATCCGAACCCACTTGAGCGAGCAGCTCCTTTTTCGCTGGACCCATGTTTCCCCCACCAAATAATAAAACGCAGTTGCCTCGCATGAATCAGCACGCGAGTGTCCTGTCTCCTTCTCTCTCTCTATGTTCCTACGGTATATCCCGTGTGTCCCGTGCTCCACCTGCCTCGCAGTGGAGAGTGGTCACTCCAATCTTTTCTTTTCCCCCTCCTCGACTCCCAACCTTCACCATGGCGCATCGCGTCGTGCTGACGGTCGCCGTCGCCTTCGCGTCTGCATTGGTCTTGGCCTCCGCTTCCGTCGACGTCGACGCCGTGTGTGGCGCTGTGGCTCTTCACACACTGACGTTCGCGTGCGGCGGTCTCTGCGATCCCCGCGCGAGTTGTACACTACAAGACGCCAGCGCGCCGTCGTCGCCGTGTTGGGATGCCGGAAGCGACTGCGTCCCGGCGCCGTCCGGCGCCTGCGAGGCCGAGTGCTTCAAGCCGCTGAACGCGACCGCAACGGCGTTCACGTTCTACGTCACGTTCGGCGCCGGCGCCGCGTCCTCCACACTCGTTGTTGGGTCGAACGCGTCGTTGTATGCAAATGGCTCGGGGAGTTTTGTCGATGATCGAGTCCCCGGCGCGAGGGCAGGAGGTGTGGCCGACGACGTGCCCTCCGAATCTAACGACTTTGTCCGTCGCATCGGCGAGCTCGCACTCCCGGTGTCCGTCACCACAGTGTACGTATGTGTCTGTGTGATTGCCTCGCGTAAACCCCTTCCTCGCTGACACTCTGTTGCTGCAGTATGATCTCTGGTGGACGCTCGCCAGTCGGCACGCGTGGGCGTGTGGCTGATCTTGAGATGGACGCCACGATCTTCCACTCGGCCCCGCAAGTGACGTCGGTCGCGCTCGTGAACATCGACCTCCGCGGCCGCGAAGCCTCGATCTCGGCGCTTGTGCCGTCGAACGTCGCGTCGCTGGATCTCCACAATACCAGGATGAGGCAGATACCGACGTCGCTCACGTCGCTCCCAACGTTGAACACCCTGTACGTCCCAATGGCGCCGAGTGAACCACGACGTATCAAGCGCTGATCATCTCTTGTTCCGATAGTATTCTCGACATGAACGAGATCGTCGAGGTTCCTTCCAGTGTGAACTTGTATCATCAGTTGAAGACACTACGGCTGAGCGAGAACGCCATGACAGCGTTTTCCGCCAGCATTCCATCGCTCGAGTTCCTGTACGTGCCTCCCTTCCGACCAACACAGTTTGTCTCGATCGTGCCAATTCATTGTTTTGTCTCTGTTGAACAGCGACTTGTCCAACAACCGCCTGGAGAGTTTCCCTTACGATGCGCTCGAGTCAGCGACGAATCTCCGATCCCTTCGACTCGCCAACAACCCGACCATGAAGCCCGTCGTGTTCTCCTCCACGCAGTTCACAAAGATCTTATCACTGGAAGAGTTTGCGGTTGACAAGTCCGTCCTGGACCACGCGAGTTGTGGCGCTTCTCAGGTCCAATCGATACCAACGATCCCCGGTGTGTCCGTCTGCGTGCTCACCAACTCGGAGTGGGCAGCTCGATACATTACAGCGCGTGGCCACGGCAAGCGGAAGATCGTACTTGTCGTGTCGCTGGTGGCCGCAGTCATCGTCGTGGCGGTTGCTGTGGGTGCTTACTGCCTCTGGAGGAGGAAGACCCACGCAGCGCGTGGTAAGAGCAGCAGCACCCACACGATGCCCACCGACTTCGAGCGCGCGTACGACGATAACCACGATGAGTTCCGTGGGAGCATCCAAATCACCACCAGCGCGACCGACCACCGCATGCGGCCGTCGCGCCTCGACGTCAGTAGTGGCTCGTCCCCGCGCTACAGACTGAGCCACGACGCCGATCTGCTCGCCCACCGCATCCCGAACGCTCTCCTCCAAGACGCCCGCGTCCTTGGCACTGGCGGCTTCGCAGTCGTGTGGCTCGTGCAGTTTGCACCACAAAACCGAAAGCTCGCGTCCAAGCGCCTTGCGCAAGATCACGTCACGCGCCAGCAGACCATCGAGTTTATCGTCGAGATCAAGCTCAACATGCAGCTCGTGCACCCGAGCATCGTGCAGTTTGTCGGCGTCGCGTGGACCACTGAGTTGGACCTGCAGGCGCTCTTCGAGTACATGCCTAATGGTGATCTGAGAGCCCATTTGGACGCGACCGATGCGAATCGCTCGCCCTGGGGCTTTGAGAAATTACGCATCGCGATCGATATTATTGAGGCGCTCGTGTACGTCCATTCGTTCTCGCCACCGCTCGTGCACCGCGATCTCAAGTCGCGCGACGTGCTGTTGGCCGAGGACATGAAGGCCAAGCTGTGTGATTTTGGCGTCTCGCGGTTCGCGTCCTGGAGCAACACGATGGCAGCGACCGTCGGTACCGGCCGGTGGCTCGCGCCGGAGGTCGTGGCCGGCAGCACTTGCTACGACGAGTCTTGCGACATCTACGCGTTTGGCGTCATTCTGTCGGAGCTGGACACGCACATCGTCCCGTACGACGACGTGGAAGACCTACAAGGTAACAGGCTGACGGAGGTTAGGATGCTACAAATGGTAGCGAGTGGGCAGCTGACGCCGACGCTGAGCGCGTCGTGTCCAGAAGAGATCCGGCAGGTCGCGCACCACTGCCTGGCGTTCCATCCAACCGGCCGCCCCACGGCTATTGGCGTCGCGTACGCGCTGCGCAGGCTGCGGAACGACTGGGCCAAGCACAAGAAGCTCTTCCGAACTGAGTGATGTGGTATAGTATGTGCATATATATTACGGTCGCTACCAGGACAAATCAAATGAGAGCGATGGAATCTAAACTGCTCTTGCGAACGAGAAAACAAAACCCCGTTGAGTTTACTTCTTCTCCTTCTTGGGGGCGCGGTACGAGCCGACGACGACGGCGTGGTCGCGCTCGTACGGCTCCAGCGTGAGCTGCTCCGAGGGCTTGAACTGTTCCTGCTGGAGCTTCTTGACCTCGCGGGCAAACACAGCCTCGGCCGGCGCGGTCGAGTCAATGCAGCTGGCCTTGATCGAAATGATGAAGTGGCCGCCGTTCTTGAGGAAGTAGCTGGCGTTGAGCGCGACGATACGGGCCTGGTCAGGCTGCGCAACATCAGCGAAGACCGTGTCGACCATAGGCACGAGCATGCGGTACTTGAGCGGGTGACGCGCATCCTCGATGATCGGGATGACGTTCGTGCGCGACTTGGCGACGTTGATGAGGTCGCGGCCCGAGCGGTGCGAGAACTCGACCGCGTACACGGCGCCCGAGGGGCCGACGATGTCCGAGACGTGCGACACGGTCGTGCCCGAGGCACCACCGAGGTAGAGCACCTTCATGCCCGGCGCGATGTGGATGTTGTCCACACCGCCGAGGATGGCCGCGGCGATCTTGGAGCGGAACGGGTTCCACACGCGGTACTCGACCTTCTCGGTGCCCTCGCCCGAGGCCGACGGGACGTCGACCGAGATGCGCTTCTCGCCGTAGACGCTCTTGCCCGGGGTCGAGTTGAGCGTCACGAGCGCGTCTTCCTTGCCACGCGCGATGAACACGCCGGCGTGACGGTGCGGCTCGACGATGACCTTGGCACCGCCCTTCATGCCGCCGGGAGCACCGCCGCGGCCACCACCACGGCCGCCACGGCCGCCGTCACGGCCACCACGGCCGCCGAAACCACCGCGGCCGCCGCCACGTCCACCGCCACGGCCGCCATCGCCACGGCCGCCAAAGCCACCACGGCCGCCGCCACGGCCGCCGTCACGGCCACCACCACGTCCACCGCCGCGGCCACCGAAGCCGCCACGGCCACCTCCACGCATACCTCCACGGCCCGACATGTTGTTTATTTGGATAGAGATTTGATTTCCGAATGGGCCAAGGGAGGGCGAGGAGGAGCGAGAGAGACCGAGGAACGCCAAGCGCCGTCACCAGTCAAACGCCGCCTTGAAGCCCGCAGCCAGCCAAATGCGAAACAGCGGGCGAGGAGCTACGGTACCATGTTCATGGTACATTATGTACACCACATCGCATAAACGTGTGGACCACTACAATATCCAACAGAAACGCGTTGGGAATCTGGAGCGATGCGAGGGTCTTCTATTCAAAGTAGCGATATCCGATCTCCACCGTTCCAACGAGTGGCGTTGGAAAAAAATGTGGGGCCTGGCCGCGTGGCTTCGTTGGTGTTGGTTCCGCTCACTCTTGAGAAAGAAAACTCTTCAGCAATCATGGCCCGCGAACGCACGTACATCATGGTCAAGCCGGACGGCGTCCAGCGCAACCTCGTTGGTGAGATCATCAAGCGCTTCGAGGCCAAGGGCTTCAAGCTCGTCGCCCTCAAGCTCGTCGCCCCCGGCCGCGAGCACCTCGAGAAGCACTACGCCGACCTCGCCGGCAAGGGCTTCTTCGCCGGCCTCATCAACTACATGGTGCGTCTAAAAGTTCAATTTCTGTTGCTCCCAACCAAATCCTGTATAGACCAGTCACGTCTAACTATTCTCCATGCATTTGCATGCGAATAGACCTCGGGTCCGGTTGTCGGCATGGTCTGGGAAGGCACCAACGTCGTCGCCATGGGCCGCATCATGCTCGGCGCCACCAAGCCGTCGGACTCGGCCCCGGGCACGATCCGCGGCGACTTCTGCATTGAGGTCGGACGCAACGTCTGCCACGGCTCGGACTCGGTCGAGTCGGCCAACAAGGAGATCGCGCTCTGGTTCCCGGAGGGCATCACCGAGTGGAACTCGAGCAACGACGACTGGGTCCACGAGAACTAAGTGCGCTCGACCACCCAGCCTTCCAAGGTTTCCGGTCCGTCCGCCTCTCCTTTCCACATCGTTGTCGCAGGTGCATTGGGGAAATGCGTCGTGAAGATGACGCCTACTGGTAGTATCCTCCCCTCGCTCTCCTCTCCCATCTAATGCACGTCCATTTATCCCCTGTCAATCGATCTGTTGGTCTCGTGGGTTTGCCGGGCCTCTTCTCGCCATGCAGCCATGCCGGTGATGGAGAGTGGGCTCCAACTGGCGTGTTTGTTGGCCAAGCAGGGATCGGTTTCAGGAATGTCGACGGAATGGCTCGCAGAATGTTGCGCGAAGGTCTTCCCAGCACCAAACGACGCCCCGGCGTCCGACCTTTTTCCTCAGCCCCCACACACTTCCAACACGCCGCTTGACCTTGAGGTTCTCAAGACGCGACGCTCAGAATAGCAAGGAGCCGCCGCGCATCTCGCCACTGCGCGCCTGCCCGCTGAGGCCTCGGCTGTGGCATAGCAAGGCACCGGTCTCTAACCACCTCCCCTACGCAACCAACGGATCCCCTCAGACCCCCTGTCCGTCGCGGCGACTTCCGGCGTCGTTCTTTTCGCAACAACTTGAACGGGCGCGGATTTCCTAGGGGCGCGCGCCGTTGGGATAAGAAAGCGAGCTCTCAACTTTCTGAGCCCGCCCAGAGCCCGCGCTTCGACCGACGGTCGTGCGCTTTTGTGCCACGTCCCGTACGCTGGCCGATTTGTGGCGCTGCCATCGCCCTCGACGCGACCCAAAAGGTACGTGCGTAATCGCCACGCGCTGCAAACGCTTTGGGGAGGCCAAAAGTGGGACGCTGGACAGTGAGCACTCACGGGTGGTTTGGCGCGCAGAAGCTCGACAGCAGCAACCACGCGATAGAACTTCGCGAGCCCGCAGCGATGGCGTCGAACAGCGCGAGCGCCGACGAGGCTGGCAGCGACGCCGACATTGATATCGAGCCGGCCTTTCGGCCATTCTTCTGGCTCTTCGCGGGCGTCGCCGTCGTGCTCTTCTACTTTGCCGTCGGGTACGCGCGCAAGTACTCCAACATGGCCGCCTTTGTGCTTCCGGTACGTTGGGTGATGCTTCATCTTATCGTGTCTTGGCTTGGCTTGGAATTCTTACGCCGCTTGGTCCGTGTTTTTGTGTACAGCCCTTCATTTGCGTCTGCGTCGTGTTCGACAACGTCGTCATGGCCACCACGGGCATCAACCGCGACAAAACTGCCGTCAAGGCCATGCTCGCGTTCCACTCGTGTGTGATTCCGATGCTCCTACTCGTGTGCTACGAGATCGCGTACCACGTGCACAAGCAAAAGTCGGTCAACTTTTGCGGCATCTCCTTCGAGAGTGGCCACCGCCGTATGCTCGGACGCAACGCACTGTCCACGTGTCTGCGCTTCTCCGTGTGGCTCGTGGGCGTCGCGTTGTTGGTCATGAACTTGATGTCGAGCTATCGCTGGCGTGACGAGAGCCCGGATATCAAGAGCATCTACGACTTGGAAGGCGACTCGACGACCCACGCGGTCTTCGCCGTCGCGCCGGCGCTCGTGCTGGTCTTGTTCTCGTCGTACATTGGGCTCCAGCTCTGGAACTACGGCACGTTCTACTCATACATGGTCCACGCGACCTGCTTCAACCCATGGATCTGGATGCTCGTGGGCTCGGTGACGCTGCTTGCCGGCTACTTGATGCCAACGCCCATTTACCCGTTGACATCAAACGCCGGTGAGCTCGTGATGATCGCGACCGTGATCCGCATGTTCCGCGAAGTCCACCACGACATCCAGCAAGGCCAGCAGATGCGCAACTTCATCGACCCGATCCCGACCGTCTCGCCGCAGAGCCAGAGCCGCAGCGGCGCAATGCTGAGCAACAAGTACTCGCCCATGAGCGCCGGCGGCTCGGGCGTCAACGGAGGAGGTCTCACTGGTTCATCGGCCACGTACCTCGAAGTCTTGACACCGCGAGAGGCCGAACAGCTGCAGCTCACCGTGGAGGGAGCGGTGGCGGACCCCAGCGCAGCCCACCACCGATTGGGCGCGAGCGGGGCGACGCTGTCTTCCTCTTCCTCGTCATCGAACCCCTTCTTCTCGGTCGTTGTTTCATCCACACGCACGAACCCACTCTTCGAATAGACACCTTTTATCAACCTCGATGAAAACACCCGAAGATAACAAGGCTGTACACGCCGACACAACAGCACATTCAGCAATAAAGCATCCATTTTTATTAGAAAAGCACAAACCTTCGCGAGCAAGAGAAGCACAAAATGGCCGTGGGTACGCACCTAGGTTCCGTTGGAGAGCACGACATATGCCTGCTTGGCTTGGCCTTGCTTCTTCTCGAGCACTTTCATCATCTTCGTGCTACCTTCGCCGGACAAGAGCTTCTGCGACTCGAGCTCTTCCTTCAACTGCTTCAAGCGCTTCTCCTGCTTTTTTTTGCCCGGTTTGTGGCCATGGAACTTGTACGACAGCAAGCGGAAGGCCTCCTTTTTCGTGAGAAGACGGCCGAACTCGTCACGGTAGTCCAGCTTGACACCGTCCTTGACTTTCAATTCATTCTCAACGTCGCGATCGCGTGCATCGTTGGCACGACCAGCTTGACGCTCGACACGTGACTCGCGCAAATCTCCTGTGCGCTTGAGAAGTGCAAGCGTCGCGCCCATGCCCGTACCAACGAGTGGCTGATCATCCGCCCACCCTTCCTTTTCTTCCTCATCGGCCTCCTTCGATTCCGCCTTGTCATTGGTCACACGCTTAGAGTTGTCACCATCACTGTCCACTTCCATGGCATCATCATCTTGACCATTTTGTGCAACTAGGTTGCCGTTCGTCGTAACTGCTGATGGTACCGGTGCCGCCGTCACTGCTTGGAACTGGGACGATCGCTGCTCCATCGCAGAACGGAGTCGCGTTTCGAAATCGGTCGCGTCGTTGAAGACCACTGTGTTGCTCGCAGCCGCGGTAGCGAGAGGCGCGTCACCAAAGACGTTGCCGACTGCACCACGGCCGGCTTCCTGCATCTGTTCATCGCCTTCAGCATCCACAGTCCCGACGGCTTGGGAAACTAATGCCGCAATTTTGTCTTCGCTGGATGGCATAGGCAGCGCTGTGGTCACGGAAGCGGTTTCCTGTTGCTTCAGCTGCGTGAAGTGGCGAGCACGCGCAAGCGTGGCACTGAGCTCTAGATCAACGTCGTCCTCCATCTCCACTCGTCGCTTCTTGCGCTTCACTGGGGCCGCTTCGGCTGACGCTGCGAGGGCACTTTGCGCGACAGCACTGGCCTTTTCGCGTGCCTCCTGGAAGCGACGCAAGGTGGCGTCCTCTTCATCCTCATCGTCGTGCGCCGGACGGCGGCGTCGACCGCGATCGTTGGAGCTACTCGCCTGTTGCCTCGCTTCTTCTTCAAGCTGCTGCATCAGAGCGGCCGCATCGCCTTCTGCGGGCTGCTCGCCTTCACCGTCGGCTTCGCCGGACTTCTTGCGAAGCTTCTTCTTCTTGCGCAACTTTTTCGACTTTTTGTTGAACTGAGCTTCCATTTCTTCGGTGGTGTAGAAATCATCCAGCGTCCTGCTCTTGCTCATGGACAGTGAGATCACTTCTTCATCAACATCGTCGTTGCGTGCTCCACGAGCCGTCTTGTCCGTAGCAACAGCCGTGGTCGACCCATGCGCGTCCAACATGAACTTCTTCGAGTCTTCGGTCTCTTTCATCTCTTCGTCCTCGTCGTAGTGGGCCAGCACGCTGCTCTTCTTCAATTTCTTTTTCTTCAGCGCGGCACCCATTTCCACAAACTCATCGTCGTCAAAGCCTGAGTACACTGGCATGGCCGCACGGTGGGCCTGCTTCTGACGCGCCTCACGACGGTCACGCTCGCTCAGCTCCACGTTCACAAGCTCGTCTTCTGCTTCGTTCACGTCGTTGCCGTCGTCGTTCAAGATGCGCGTGTCTTTCAGTGTGAGTACAACTTCGTCACCTTCGTCAAACGCGCTCACATCGTGCGCGACGGTCATCCCGGCAAGCGCCGACGCGTCGTACGTCCCTTCCATCGCCTTCTTCTGCTTCAACCCAGCTCCCGCCTTTTTCTCCTGCTCGGCCACCGACACGCGGCTCTGTTTGACCCAGTCCAACGCGCTCGTTGCGCTAGACGCCTTGAGCTGTTCGCCAATCGATTTCCCGGCCAGCTTTTGCGTGAGCTCGCGCTTCTTTTTGGAGCGCTCGAGCGCCTTCTGGATCTCGGACCGCTGGCTCTCTTCCGTGACCTGCGCACTTGTCTTTTGCAGGTTCACAACGTTCTTGTCGACCTTCTTCTCGAGCGAAAGCGGTTTCAATCCAAGCGAGATACGCAGCTTGTTGGTTTCCTCAATGCTCATGGAGATCTCACCGTTCTCTTCGGTCACTTTCGGCGCCGAAGACGATGAAGCCGGGGCCGCTGAGGCGGACGCCGTGGTGTCGTCGCTGTCACGACGGCGTCCGCGCGGAGCAGCATCCCGCGGACGACTCGGTTCATGATCGCGATTTCGCTCGTGGTGGTCGCGGCGGCTCCGGGTGCTGGACGCGCCGCCGTGGCGGTCGCTTGAGCGATCGTCGCGTCGTGTCGACGAAGAAGAAGTGCCTTCGTGGCGCTGGTGACTGCGGGATGACGCACGCGAGCGCGACGGCGAGCGCGAGGCGCTGCGACTGCGGCGTCCCATTAAATTGGTCGTGGGCTTTTGGGTTTCCCCGCTTTCTGTTTGTGCGCTTTTGGTGTCCAGAATCTGGACTCCAGATAGGCATGTACTGGTTGTAGTTAACGGAAAACGTGGACAACTATCCACCAATAGTATCGAAAGAAGATATCAGATGCTCCATTTCGACAAATCAAATCACAATCTGGAAAGAACTCGAATAACTGGGCCAATCCACTCCAGAATACCAGATCCAGAGTCAAGTTCCAGTGTGATCCTGAAAGGAAGTCCTCGCCATTCCAAATCAACACATCAAGAGCACCTGCTGCTCAGCAGGAGGTGCTCTTGATGTGTAGCCTACGAGATCACGGTTTGCGCGCCCCTGAGTCTCTTGACGGGAGACTGTTCTGTGAGCATGGAGATGCCAACAGCCTGCACCTTGTCTCCCATTCCCTTGGTTAACTCGTCGCGCGCACAACGCTCTCAAGCGTCATCTAAGTCCTGCTGCCACCCTCGTGCGCGTCTCAGGCCACGCAGACGAACGTGCCAATAACTCCACCCACGGCGCACGAGCACTACGATCACCACGACTACGATCCACACGATCACAGCCACCTCAGCCACGTCCATTGTCTCTGCCGCCACACTCAATCTACCGTAGACTCGACCGGAGTGAGACACAGTACACCATGCACCGATTCTATCGGCGCCGTGTCTCTCGGTTTCCACCTCGGTCTAGCTCTCGACCTGTTCATCCTCGTCCATTTGCTCGTCCTGATGCAAGGATATGAGAGAGCTGTGCATGTTCGTCGGTCGTTTCACACTCGATGGCGGTGGTGCATTCACTAAATAATATGCAGGCAAACGCAACTGCCTCAGGCGGTGACAGCCGTACTGCGCCGCAGGATGACTGCCTTAGTATCTTCTTGCATCAATTCAGCTCGAGGAACGGGAGCTGAGAGCGCTGACTTTTGTGGAGCTACGATCGCTCGAAACACTTTGTCTTCGTCTCCGTTGAGCGCTGCCGCGAGCCGATGGGCGCGCAGGACGAGCTCCAGATCCAGTACGTTGCGTTCGTCAAACGTTCCGCAGCCGCGCAAAACGCGGTGAAGCAAGTTACGCTCGCGTGCGTTTGCTTCTTCATCTTCGTGTAACCGGTCGCGATAGAACGCGTCGAGTAGGCGGTTGGCACACGCCGAATGAGGGCATGGATCGCAAGGACACAGATAATCGCTCAGCCACAGCGTGGGTTCGGGAGGAGCTGCATGTTGGAGAGGGTGTGAGTCCCAAAACGCAGTATGGTTGTGCGAGAGATAGGTATAGATACCGTATTGCAGGGACTGCGCGCGTCTCGTCGATCGGGTCTTTTGTTGACGGCGTACGCGGTGCTTGCGCTCCATTACGGTCGTCTCGGAGTGTCGCTCTATCACTTGAGCAGCAGACTGGAGTGCGTGGCTCGCGACACATGTGGCAGATTGCTCTTCCGTTGGAGCTTCCGATGTTGTCGTATCCGTGCGATCAGCGGTGCCTTCCTTGCCGGTTGCCATTCGTTCCACTTTGCGCTTGAATCGGACGCCGACCTGTGACGCGCTTGCCGATTCGCATGTCGAGTACGCGTGCTCATCCACCGCTGCAGAACGCATAGTTAGCATCGAACAGGCGCAGTAGATGCAGAAGATGGCAAGAGATGGCGTCGTACCGGCTGCATCGACACAGCAGGTGACGGCGCCCATGATGTGGTGGAGTGTGTGTCGCGCGATAGACGCGCGCCTCAGCCACGCGCCGTGGGTAAATCCGCACGTGTGACTAAGATGAGGCAAATGGCCAAATGGGATGCTGCTGCAGCAGAGAGAGAAAAGTGATGTTGATGCGAAGATAGTTCAGAGGGATGGATGCGTTGCCTGTCTATCTGTGGGCGAAACAAGAAAAGTGAAGCCAAATTGAGCGTCGTTTCGAACGGTATCGGTTGCTAACGATAGATGAATAGGCTCGTACCGGTTACGTGGGGCAATTTA
>JAADXJ010000994.1:0-12037 GCA_023337735.1 Pythium biforme
CCGGAGCCGGAGCCGGAGCCGGAGCCGGAGCCGGAGCCGGAGCCGGAGCCGGAGCCGGAGCCGGAGCCGGAGCCGGAGCCGGAGCCGGAGCCGGAGCGGGGGCGGGAGCGGGGGCGGGGGCGGGGGCGGGCTGCGGGGCCGGGGCAGGCGCAGGCTTGCAGTTGGAGTCCATCGTGCCGCTGTTGCCACCGTTTGCGCCGTTGCTGGCGCCTCCGGCACAGTTGCTCGACCCACCGGCCGGGGCCGGAGCAGGCACGGGCACCGAGGCGCCACCGGCCGGAACAGGGACTGGAGCGGCACCAGGGGTCGGCATGGCCGGCACGGGCACGGCAGCACCCGGGAGCGGCACGGGCTTGTTGTTGTTGGTGTTGCCGCCGTAGCCACCGGCGGCCGGGAGCGGCACGGGCTTGTTCTGGTTACCGTTGCCGCCGTAAGTGCGGTCCTCGCTAGGTGCGGCACCGTAGTCAAAGCCGAACGCGCGCACGCCGTTGTCGGTCTCGACGCGGAGACGGCGCTGCGGCGCGAGCTGGGCATCGCTGGTGGTGAAGAGCGCGGCCACGCAGACGGCGAGCACGCAGAGCTTGGAGGCGGAGATCATGCTTGTGATTGGGGGTTGCTGTGTGAGTGAGGCCGAGAAGGCAAATTGCAGAATGAGAGAGGGAGAAGGTGGATGCAAAGAGCTGCTCGGGTTCGACTATCATACTACTAGGAGGGGTCACGTGCCCGGTCATGAGTGTGTGGATGCCGAGTCGCAGAGGTGCGGCCGTCTCTAGAGGAAAGAAGCCAGGGGCTGCAGTAAGACGTTGAAGGAGCCAGCGATCCGGGCAGGTGGCGTGGCGCGCCCACCTTTATCGAAGGTCTCACTTAGAATTTGTATCGCACAAAGCGGCAGTGTGTTCATAGACCGTCCGGTGTGGTAGCGTCGGGCCCTTCTATGCGCTTCTCGCAAGAGGTCAATCCGAAAAACATTCAGATCCGATCGAAGAGAGCCGTTCAGTCGTGCGATGATTTCGAAATTTTAGAGAGGTTGTTGTCACTGAATAAGACAGTGCGGCTCAGTCTCAGTTTACGTACTGGCTATGTCCACCAAGTGGACCACATGGCGTGCTCCTCTACGTTTCTTATCACAGTACGTTGTTCTGGAAGCGTTTGCTACAGTATGTACCATCAACGGCGGGTTGGCGCCCACAACGCTACAGGGGTCTCAGTTTCTACACCAGCATGTGCTGGATACTTCAATGAACGTCGTCATCTACGGTAAAGGCTCGTTTCCTATGTGCGGCACACTCGCACACACTTCAGAGCTTCTACAGTCGAAAGGCGGTCGTCGCACACATACTTCGAAGTTGGTCCGAATGTGTCTTCCTTCGACACACTATTATAGTTAGCTGATCCTGAGAGTCTCCTGTTTGTCCAGTCTTCATGCAGTACAGTACTAAACACCGGTACACTCACCGGTGGCTCGAGACACTGTGAACACAAATGTGATGTTCCGTCTGGTCAAATCGCCTCTAAATTAGTACTAAATTTAGTATTAGAGGCTCGAATACGTCACGTATTGAATCAAGACAGCACTGGAAGGTATCGGAGGCGTTTCTACAGAACTCAGGTCGCACTGGACTTGGATCATATTTAGCTGAACCACACATTCCGTAGACTGTCCATCGCCGTCCAAATTGCAAAGGCGTCCACACAGCAAGTAACAATACCGCGACCGACCGAAAACCCAATAATGCGGTGTGACGCAGTCTTCGTATCGGATACGTACAGTACAATCCGACTCGGCGAGGGCCGGACGACACCGGCCGGTCGCAGGTCGCATTACGCACAGACAGAGACACTGGTACATTGCAGCCGCTCCTCTGCGATCCCCACGCACCCGGTACCCGGCAGCGCAAAGTGACCCCTCCCGGTCGACGTGAGGAGCACTTTTTTGAGATCGTACCCGTCACTCATTCTTCGACTTGCCTCTTCAGCCACACCCACCAGATCCAACCCACCCACTTCATTTCCCGGACAATGATCTCTGCCTCCAAGCTCTGTGTGCTCGCCGTCTGCGCGGCCGCGCTCTTCTCATCTTCGGACGCCCAGCCGCAGCGCCGTCTCCGCGTCGAGAACAACAACGGCGTGCGCGCGTTTGGCTTCGACTATGGCGCCGCTGCGCCCAGCGAGGACCGCACGTACGGCGGCAACGCCAACAACAACAAGCCCGTGCCGCTCCCGGCCGCTGGTGGTGGCTACGGCGGCAACGCCAACAACAACAAACCCGTGCCGCTCCCAAACAATGGCGGCTACGGCGGCAACAGCAACAACAACAAGCCCGTGCCGCTCCCGCCCATGCCGGTGCCCGGTGCCGTGGTGCCGGTCATGCCGACGCCCGGTGCGGCTGTGCCTGTGCCGGCCCCGAACGGAGGCTCGACTCTTCCTGTGCCGGCCCCGGCCCCGGCTCCGGCTGGCGGCGCCAGCAACTGTGCTGGCGGTGCCAGCAACGGTGGCAACGGTGGCATGGACGCTAACTGCAAGCCGGCTCCGGCTCCTCAGCCTGCCCCCGTCCCGACCCCGCAGCCGGCGCCGGTGCCTGCTCCGGCCCCGGCTCCTGCCCCGGCCTCGGACTGTGCCGGCGGTGCCAACAACGGCGGCACCATGGACGCCAACTGCAAGCCCTCTCCGGTCCCGGCCCCGCAGCCCGCTCCGGTCCCGGCCCCGCAGCCTGCTCCGGTTCCTGCTCCGGTTCCGGCCCCGGCCCCGGTGCCCGCCAAGCCGCTGCCGACCATCCCAGCGGGCGCTACCAACGTCTGGTGCAAGGATGCCCAGGGCAACAACATCGACCTGAGCAACTGCTTCTCGGGCCCGATCCCAGCCCCCGCACCACCGGCTCCGGCCCCTGTTCCGGCCCCGGCCGACCCGGTCGTGCCTGCTCCGGTGCCTGCTCCGGCCTCGGGCAACAACGGCGGCAAGCCCACGCCGGGCAAGCCGGTCAAGGACCCCAACAGCCCGATCCAGCAGTAAACGGCTGTCCCAACACTTGCAAAAGCGTCCACGTGGTAGGCGCCGACTCGATCCGTGTAGGATACTCACTGTCAAGAATGGCTTCGATAGTACTCACAAAATATAGACCCTTGTGAATTATAACTCGAGACGGCTCTGTTCTCCTTTGCAACGAACACCGCAGCGTCCCAAGAGGAGAACTGGGTCATCTCGACTCAGCGGACCAAAGGCAAAGCCAGAGTGACTGAGCTTCTACTTAGTACGACGAAGGCATGACCGGGAAGAGTTGCAGTGTTCAACCGGATAAAGGTTGTCGACAGGTTGAGTCATTACGATTTTTGTTTTTGTTTTGGTTGTGAGAATGTATTGACCTTACCAGACGGAGTCCGATCTACCGACTCCGCATCCTGTGGAATTATGTACCTGTGGGAGTTGCCTCCGTGAGCGCTGGTCGTTGATTGCTGTGAGCTCAGCTTGCGGCGGTCGTTTCTGGGAGGGTGCTGGGTGCTTCATCCGGAAGAGAGCGAGTCGGGCTCGGAGAGCTTGGAGTCTATCATGGTCTGGTCTGATTGGGGTCGTGGGGTGGAGAAGATCGTCATGCATGAGGTCGTAGAGCGTGTATGTGATCACATCGGGTCCCGTACGTCCCGTGGTTGTTGCTCGCGTGTCCATAGCCGTGTTAGCCAGAAAGTCGGCCATTTTATTACCCGTCCGCAAGGTGTGGCCCAGTTCGTACGAGCCCACTTTTCTGAGTTCTCTTCGAGTCCGTTCCACCGCGTACTGCATGGCGTGCTCGTGGCGTAGTTCGATCGAGATCTTTTACGATCTCCAGATCCTTATTTCGCAATACCAGTAAGTTAGTGCGACCGACTCGCGACAGTCGAATAAGAAAGCTGAAAGGGATTGGAAACGCTTGCAAGACAACAATTACCACAACGATGAAAGTGATTACTCGAAAATATACACCGCACTCAAGCAAAAGGACTCACTGGGGGACTATCACTATCACATACAGAGAACATCCAATCTAGTCAAGACGCGAGCCATTCGATCTGGCTGCGCTCTAAAGGCGACCACCCTTGGCGGGTTTCCCCGCGCTTTGGCCGGTGCCAGCGGCGGGATCAGCGGGGTCCGGGTTCTTGCTGGCAGGCTTCGTGGCCGGCGCCGGAACAGGAGCGGGGGCAGGGGCTGGGACCGGCGCAGGAGCAGGTGCCGGAGCCGGGGCGGGAGCAGGAGCCGGAGCCGGGGCGGGAGCAGGAGCCGGCGGCGCGGGCGCTGGGATCGGACCCGAGAAGCAGTTGCTCGGATCAATGTTGTTGCCCTGAGCATCCTTGCACCAAACCTGCGACGCGCCAGTCGGAACGATGGGCTTTGGCGCCGGAGCCGGGGTTGCCACGGGGGCCGGGGCTGGTGCTGGGGCCGGGGCTGGTGCTGGGGCCGGGATTGGAGTAGGAACCGGGGCTGGCGCAGGAGCTGGCACCGGCGCGGGGGCAGGAGCGGGGGCAGGAGCGGGGGCTGGAGCGGGGGCTGGAGCAGGGGCTGGAGCGGGGGCAGGAGCGGGAGCGGGAGCGGGAGCAGGGGCCGGGGCAGGCACCGGGTTGCAGTTGGCACCCATACCGCCGTTACCTGCACCACCAGCCCCACCTGCACACCCACCGCTCGCACCGCCCGCAGGGGCCGGAGCAGGCCTCGGCACGGCTGCACCGGGCGTCGGCATGGCTGGCACCGGCACGACCGCCGGGAGCGGAACGGGCTTGTTGTTGCCGCCCGCCGGCGCGCCACCGTACGATCGCTCGTCGAAGCCAAAGCTATTGCCATTCCAGGTCTGACCACGCAGACGGCGCGGCTGCTGGTTGTCCTGGGCGTCGCTGGACGCGAAGAACGCGGCGGCGAACACCGCGAGCGCGATGAATTTGACAAGAGAGACCATGGTATTGAAGGGTTGGAAGTTGGCTTGTGCGTGCGTTGAAAGGCTCTTGAGACCGAAGAGGCAAATTGGAGAATGATCTTGTTGTGATGTGGCTATAAAGTGGATCGGATCGAATCGGACGCCGGAGACCACCACCAGCCACTGGCTGACCACACCGGTCAGTGCTATGTGGCTGGAGGAGCGACCGACGTCACGTGGTCGCGACTCTTCCCGTCCCTTGAGCCAGTAGTAGAGACGTCGTCTGGGGACTCGCTCTTTCGTGGACGATATTCCCAGTGTACGATCGACGAAAGGAAGCTGCATCATCGTCGGCGCGTATTTTGTTTAGGTGGTGCACTTGCCTTTGCCGAGCACACCCGTCAGCTGTAGCGTCAACGTGACCTTGCCCCGCACTGGTCTCACACGCAGTGATGGTACGAAGGCGTGAGTCTCATGCCATCGTTTAGTCTTCGTGCTCGTGTCTTGGGCGTGGAGAGTCGTGAGACGAAGAGTGGCATCTGACGCCGTAGAGACGAGATGGATACATGTATGTACTATTTTTAGTTGTCCAAGTCTCATTGATTGGGCCGAGAAAGTCCCAATATCAGTTGTTACAGCGATAATTGATCACTAATAAAGTATATTGAAGTGGCTGTAGAGGTCTGAAGACGTGCGATCCATCCAGTGTGGCTCTTCGGTGTAAAATCTCAGACAAGGCGTCTGGGAGTCGCTTGCTATGCGTCTCCCCCCGCTTTCTTTAAGCTTTTTACATATTGAGGGTTCGCGGGAGCCACTTTGGGGGGAACATCCGGAAAATGGAGAAGGCACGGGGGCGGTCATATTCTTCCACATCCACACGTCCCAGCGCGCGCTGGTGGCTGCAGCGTCTTTGTCAGAGGTTCACTAGGTACGGTATCCGTTGTTGCACAAACGACCGGATGTCTAAAGTCTAACGTCGCGTGTACGGGAGCCCAGAGTCGGCGTAGGCTCTCATGCGCACCACCAAACCCAGTGCCCGACCGGCGCAGAAGACAGGACCTGTAAAAGGTCATGACGAGGGGTCGTCTCTACTCGGTAGAGACCGTCGTTCGCGAGGCGTAGACGCCGTCACAACTCGTTCAACTCAAAGATGGCTCCGCCACACGCACTCGGTGGGTAGCAACCACTGGAATCCTCAGCGAGACGAGTGCAAGACTTCAATGCCGCATCCTCATTCCACAATCTGCGTCTTAGACATCCCATCGCAGCAAATCCTGCCCCCCACGTTCTCACCATGGTCTCGGTTGTCAAGCTCAGTGGCCTTGCACTCCTGTGTGTAGCCCTGGTGTTCCCCAGCACGTACGCCCAAGAAAACGCCCGTCTACAGGCGGCGCCTCGTCGCTTGCGAGCCCAGCACAGCTATGACTTCTCGCTCCGCGGCATGGCCGTGAACTCCCCCGTGCAATCGCAGTTGCCAGCGCCAGTGGCGGGCGCTGCCCCAGCACCGGCTCCCGCCGTGGGCTCTCCATCCACTGCACTCAGCCCACCGGTTGTGCCAGGTCCCGTTCCGGCGTCCGTGCCTGCTCCTGCGCCAGCGTCGGGCACAAAGCCCTCAGTCGGCTGTGGCAAGAGCGGTTGCGATACTGTCCCAGTGAGCGGGGCTGCACCACCTGCGGCGGGCCAAGCGCCTCTCCCAGCCCCGGCCCCGGTCCCAGCCCCTGCTCCAGTGCCTGCTCCGGCGCCAACCCCAGCCTCTGCCCCAGTGCCTGCTCCGGCGCCAGCCCCAGTCCCTGCCCCAGTGCCTGCTCCGGCGCCAGCTCCAGCCCCGGCCCCGGCTCCGGCTCCGGCTCCGGCCCCTGCCCCTGCCCCAGCGCCTGTGGTTGTGCCGGGCCCTGCGCCTGCTCCGATTGCGGCGCCAGGCTCCGCTTCGGGCTGCAACGGCGCAGCCGGCGTCGGTGGCAAATGTGCGACGAGCGGTGTGGCGCCCACTCCGCCACCGGTTGTGCCTGCTCCTCTGCCCGAAGGCGACCCGTGCGACGACTTTGAGCTCGCCGGGAAGAAGAAAGGTAACAAGCCCCTGAAGGGGCAGCCGTCCGTGCCAGCGTCGCCGTCCACGAGCGGATCGCCCGCGACGACCACCGGCACGACAACCAGTGGCAAGGGCGGTGCGAAGGACCCGCAGAGTCCGATCCAGCAGTAAATCCGTAGCTGAGAAGGGAGTGCGCCGTCTCGATTGAAAGAGGGTGGCAAGTGAAGTGGATGTGATTGTGTGTGGTGTAGTACTGTGTAGTGTAGTGTTTCGCGTATTTGCGTTTCGAGTTGCAAGAGCAACATGAATGGAACAGTTTGTGATTGAAATGAATCGTCTCCTCTGTTAACCTTGTCGGCACAAGCTCCCCAGTTTCTCTGATCGTACGAACCCCCAGCCGGGAACGCCAACGTATTCCGACCTTTGTGTAGTAGTAGATATTACGAAAGCTGTGCTGAGAGACGCTAAGAGAGCTCAAAGAGTACGGCTTATGAGCTCACAGGCTAGTCGCACAGCTGCTTGCTGCTGCTTGTGACCATCTCTGCTTGTCGTCAGCGCGCTTGCAGGTGTGCTCTCATTGGTGGGCGCTTGGTTCGATCGTACCGAACGCATTCCTCTCTCGAGATGGCACTAAGTGACATCGATCATCTCGACCCCTGTGTGATGGATATCCTTGGACAAAAGATTTGGATCGTGATGGGCGCCTCCTGCTTCATTGATCTCGCCGGCCCGGAGAGATCTATTCTGGTCGCAGGAGGTACCTCCCGCGACCAGTTAAGGATATTGTACCCAACATCATGTCCTACAGGTATATGCATTATGTGCACCATTATATGTTGTTTTCAGACGATTCGTCTCTAAAAACAAATCGACATGTTTCATAGGTTATCGAGATTCAAATGCATCTCACGGCATGGCCTCGCGTCCTTTCACGCGTACATGCCAATCACCACGTCAATAAGGGCCTGCCTTGGGCTGTCTCTCGCGCGCACAGTTTTCCACCCACGCCCGGCCTCTACTGCGACTGTCGAGACAGAAACGAGTCGTCCAATAAAGGGAAACGCGGACTCAACGCACTCACCCACGGAACGCAGGAGAAGGGAAAGATCTGCATTTTTGCAAAGCCTTCCGGAGCGAACTAGCGGACGAGAAACGCACGCGCGACTCACAGGTGCGGATACGTACGCCTTCGGCGTCTGTCCCCGGAGTCCGAATGTTGCTGGGGGCGGTCCCGTGCCAGTCATAGCGGGCAACAATGCACACACACCACTCGGCTCCCGTGGCCATGTGCAACATCACTCACGACGGGTGCGAGCGTCTGCCACTGGTTAGAAGAACTCCACATCAGATGGAGACAATCACCCTCTGACGTCTGGACGTGTACACTTGTCTTCCTGTCTGTGCGCATTACTACATTCCGAATGTGTACGAGACGTATGACGGCACGATCGTTGGCTTCTGGTTGCTGTGCAGTCAGAGTCTCAGCCGTCGGACGCCGAGGCCATGCGGACAACCGACTCGGTATCCCCGGACCGACTCGATACTGACTCTTTCCATACAAATGCCAAGTCACTCCACCGTAAAGGCGCCATCCGAGGGCCACCTCTACAGTACATAGTCGGAACAGTACAACGCCCCGTGCACCCATGCATCTGGTGGGTATCCGGCAAGGAACACGGAACTGCCCGTTCGTTCACGGGGAGCTCCTCTACCTGACCGGCGGTCAGTTGGACCTCTCCGTCTGGCGTGGGTGCGAGGGTCGCCGCACCCCACCGCATGGGCTCGCTTCAGTCATTCCAGCATTTGCTTCATCGGTATCACTGCACATTTCCTCCACACAGAACACCACGATGCTCACGATCCGCTCGATCTGCGTCGCTGCCGTGCTCATCGGCGCGACTTTCATCAGTGACGCTTCCGCGCAGGTGGAGGCGCCCCGTCGTCTCCGCGCCCAGACCTACTGGGGTGGCAACAAGGCGCCAGCGCCGGCCCCCAAGGGCTACGGCGGTGCGCCGCAGGGCGGTAACAACGGCTACGGCGGCGGCGGCGGCTGGAGCGGTGGCTTCAGCGCCGGTGGTGGTTACTCGGCTGGCACGATCCCGGCCGCGCCCGTGCCGTCGGTGGCGCCTGTGACGCCTGGATTCGTGGTGCCGGCCATGCCTACGCCCGGTTCGGGTGTCGCGACGCTTCCGCCGATCGTGCCTGTGCCCGCGCCTGAGGCGCCGGTCTCCCCGGTCGCTCCAGCTCCGGTCACGCCTGTCGCTCCGGCGCCTGCACCAGCGCCGACCCCGAAGTGCCAGGGCTATGGATGTGGACCGAACACGCCGATCTCGCTGCCCCCGGTCGTGCCGAAGCCGGGGTGCATGGGCTACAACTGCGGCCCGAATGTGCCGATCACGCTCCCGCCGGTCGTGCCGACTGCCACGCCGGCCGCGACCCCGGCTTCGACGCCCGCTCCTACCCCGGCGCCTACTCCAGTTTCGACCCCCGCGCCGACTCCGGGTTCCACGCCTGCCCCGGTCCCTACCCCCACGCCGACTGTGCCTGTGAGTGCCTCCACTCCGGCGCCTACGCCTGCCTCGACCCCGGTTCCTACGCCTTCGACGCCGGCCTCGACGCCTGATGCGCCGACCTCGACCCCGTCGACGACCACGGCTGTGCCGGTGCCGACGCCTACGAACCCGGTGAGCGGCTCGACGCCCGCGCCGACGCCCGTGCCGAGCGTGCCAGTCGTGCCGTCGCCCGTGCCGACGACTACGCCCATGGTCAAGACGGCGCCTCCGACGCCCGCGCCGACCCCGGAGCCGACCGAGGCGCCGGCGCCGCTTCCGACGCTCCCCGAAGGCGCCACGAACGTCTGGTGCAAGGACTCGAACGGCAACAACATTGATCTGAGCAACTGTTTCTCGGGTCCGTTGCCGACGCCCACACCCTCGCAGCCCAACACGCCCAACCAGCGTGTGCCGGCGCCCGTGGTCGTCCCGCCGCCGGTCCCGACCCCCGTGCCGGCCACGGCCTCGAGCGGCACGAGCGCCAACAAGCCTGCCGGTGGCAAGCCCACGAATGCTGCATTCGACCCGAAGCAGAGCGCCTAAGCGCTGGCCACTCGTTCTAAAACGATCGAAGTTTTTAGAAGTTTATCCTCTGTCGTGTTCGCTTGGAAGGACGTACCATCTCGAACAGCATAGCCTGTCGAGCCATTAAACATAATTGTAATCGGTGTCATTGATGTATTCCCATCCATTTTTTGCGATCGATGCGCGTCTTGTCTTCTGCGCTTTTTGTGGACGTTAACACTTCTGGGTCCACTGAGAGCTCGAGCGGAAGGGTCAAGTCACCAGGGATTTGCACGACGAGATCGCCGACGTGGTTGGTGAAAGCGATAATGAACAGGCATGAAAACGACAAGTGCGCTGCTGCACAGGTAACGTCTTGACAGCTCTCAACGGATCAGACGTCCGGCTCGAACAAGGGATCGGTGTTTCTACGGTCGCCGCATGCGCATGCGCGTGCCGTGGTCGTCGCCCAATGCTTCCACCGGAAGAAGGCACCAACGATGGTCGTTCGTGGAGCTGGATATCACTGGATCCCTCTGTTCACAGTATTTAGTCTGACGGATTGAATAGTCTGATTTTCGCGGACGAAGCAGCTGTATTGCATGGTCTGGCGTGGGATCAAAGAGCCAAGAAGTTGGAAAAGGGATTAGAATAGTCTGACAAAGACTAAATATGGTCAACGGCGTAGAGCACTCGATGACGCTTTGGTCAGTTTGCGCGTTGTGTAACGAGGACCGTGAGGTATTCGAGTCGCCACAGCCGCGTACAGAACTCACGCAGTCTCCTGCAAACAAATCTCTTGTCCGGAACCGCTTGCGCCCACCAGTGTCGACGGACCGGGAACAGCAAACCTCTTGTACTTTGAGCCGACGTATCTTCGCACAATGAATGCATGGAGCTGCCGGGTGGCTTTGGTTCAGATACCGACCGCACACGCCGCTTGGACTCTCGCGGCTTCCCGGCTGCTCCTTGTGCAAACGAACTGCTCGCGGAAAGATGGGATAGTGGCTCGTTCGCTGGGATGACCAGAGACCCAAAGACGCCAGGATACTGTACCCCACACTGCTCGATCCTGACGCTGAAGCTCTGGTCTCCACACTTGTTCCTTGCCTGAAGTGGAGCGGGTTTTTGTTTTGCTCGCACAGTTTCGAACGGATTACGTCCCTCGCCGGCTTTAAGATCCGACAACGAAAGAATTCATCGCCCACGCGCGACTCGTTTGGCTCCTGCCTCGGAGGCCGGAGGCAGCCCCTCCGGCTTCCGTAGCTCCCAGCGTGCGTGCGTGATGCCACGCGACGGAGTCTATTGGAACCATGTGAAATGACTTTATCCGGTGGCGTGCGAGCCATGAATGGGATGTTTGCACCCACGGCTCGCGACCCTACAGTACTGGTGTAGGTACTGTACCACGGCGTACTGTACGGAACAAAGCTCCCACCCAACGGCCATCTACAGTACGAGCAGTGTACTGTAATAATGAGGCCCAGTAGCTCCCCCGTGACCTGAAACCGATGAAGCTTCCCCAGCGAAATGGAAGCAATCCAAAGTGGGCAATTCCAACAAACCAACAAACATCTGGGGCCAGCGCCAGCACCACCATGAACTGTCGACTCGACTCGATTTGACAATCACAGCGGGCGTCCGCGATCATGGCAGTGCCACGTGCCATGTGGCACAAAACACCATACTTTCGCATTTGGCCTAACCAAACAAGCGCCACGTGACGTCGCTTGTCGTCAAGTGGTGCGTGAGCCAACCCAACCCAACCCGGACTCCGGGCGCTCCGGGCTGGAGCGCCGGTTCCAAATGTGTGGGAGGGGCGCCTCGGGGCTCGCAGATGGCCTGTTTGGTCAGGGCTGTGACCTCGTACAGTAGGACCCAAGTTCAAGCGGGCCATCTTGGTGTGCACTGTACCCAATCGTCATGATCCCTTTAATTCAGTACAAGAGCAGTTCCCGCTTCCTCATCTGTCGTCGACGACTCGCTTATGATCAGCCTGATGACGGATGGGGGGAGTAAAAGGTTCGAGCACACGCGAAATTGGGAACCAGCACATTTCTTTTGCTGCCTAGCATA
>JAADXJ010000995.1:0-12035 GCA_023337735.1 Pythium biforme
CACCAGCACTCAATTTATAGCTGTTGAACACCGACCGCAACGGTCTCCGATGGTCTCGTTTATGCGTTTCCCACAAAGTGAATCATGTGGCACAGCACCGGGCCAACTGCGCACGACCTGGTCAGGCGCTCTCGAGCATTTTCGAAACCGTCCGGGCTCTGCTCGAAATCCACTGTGTATTGGGAAGGATTTTAGATGGAACTCCCATCTAAAATCCTCTCAGAGCTTGCATCCACGTGTCTGACACATTCTGTCGCTCCAATTCCCGCGCCGTGGTCGTCTGGAACGGCGAGTTCGTTCGTCCCACCGGCTGGTCCGCACTGGAATGCGCGCGCTCGACAAATCAGCTTTTCAGTATTGAGGAGCAGGCGCGGGCAACACGGCCCTGAGGTCCGGGCCAGGTCTCCTGGATCGTCGACCCACGCGATTCCGGAGTCGTCGTCTTCAGTCTGGGGATCGGACAGTGGATTGTCGGCGGGTTCACAGTGCGCGAGATCAGAGAAAAAGCCTTTGGCGAGGGACGAGTGTCCTTTACGCCCGTGGAACGGCGGGCTCGAGCGCTTGCCTTGGGGACAAAGCAGCCGGCGTCACCGTCCTCAAAACGGAGCTATCGTTGGTACGAAAGGTATATAGTATATCGGAATGTGGTGACTGGAGACGGTCTTATGGCGCAAAAGAGGATATTGAGTGCTTCTACAGCGAAATCGATGTCATCGTTGTGCTCGTGGGTTGACCGACAGGCATCCAATGCCGCTGCGTGGTCCATTGCGACGGAGTTTCGCTGTCAATCGCCACCGACGCAATGCGGGCCGACGCGCGTTGGGGACAATACCAGTCCACCCCAGGTGTGTGGCTGGCACTCGCGGCGTGCTGGTCTTCTTCGAGCGCGAACGACACCGCCGACAGCATGTCGACGTAGCTACTTCCATGAACGACCATCTCCGTCTCCCTCCGCTCCCACCGCCGTCGTTGGTGCCGAGTCCTTTGGGTGTCCTGGGCGACGGGCGATGCCCGCGGCTTCGTCTTGTTTGAATCTCCGTTTGCGTCCGACCCGGGGCGTTGCCGCGAGTGGCAGCGGCGCTGCACTGCGTTGGCCGTGCTGCGGTGCTCGTCGCAGAGCCGATGGAGCTCGCCGTTGTTCTTGAGCGAGCGCGGCGTCGCGCACGGGTGGCTCGCGTACAGGCAGGTCGGGGTCGCCATCGTCGGGGGTGGTCAATTGATAAGTGTCAGGCGAAAGAACCGACTGACTCGTGGCTTGAGAGGAGCAGTGGGGTTACTGTATCGTGCGGAGGCCGATGGGTGCGACTTGGGGGGGGTCTTTGTATCCAGGACGTGCGACAGTGGGTGTCGATCCTCAGGGTCATCTTGGGGTGGATAATCGGACTTGGCCTGGCTGTGCAACCAGTGGGGGCGAGCGTAACAAATGCACAAAAACGAGCCTCCGAAGTGCAAGAAAGCGCCAACCGCATGTGGGCCACACGACTGATTGCTTTGTGAGACCAAGTGACAGTGGTGAGAGAAGATAATAGCCTTGTCGGGTGGCACGGCATGGCGAACCAAGAGCCATTGGCAGGCAACCACCTATCGGATGCAGTACTTACTGTATGCATACCCGATTGGCCACGGCTTGCGATCGCCAAACCTGTTGGCTCTCCCACGAACTCTGTTCGTGGGGCAGTCGGCATCGCAATCGAACGCAGCAAACAGCACTGCCACCCCTGGCAGGCGCAGTACGTCCGCCGTGTGATCAGCGGGTCGGCGGTTGCCATTGCCAAACGTCTGTCTGCCGTGTGGTGCCAGCGCGGCGGCTACCAAAAGCATGAGAGGCTCTGTCTGCGCTCTCGGGGCGTCCAGTACGTCGCACAAAGGTTTCATCGACCAGGAACGGTATTGCTCATTACATATATCCAACATTTAGTATCAACCGACCATCTATACCCCCTTCCACTGCATCAAGGCATGGACTGAACTGAACCTACGCAACTCGTTCTCGCACGGCCCGTGCCACCGGCCGCCCTGCTCGCTCAACGTGAGAAGTATCCGCTTGCGGCGAACTGTTACGACGTGATGTCGGTGGCCACTCGCAGTCTCGTGGTTGGGTGGCTCGACTGCGTCAACGTTGGGGTGTCGTCCAATGCCGCACTGGCGTTCGTCGCTTGTGATCACTCACACGATGAACTGGTACTCTTCGGTGTTGGGCTTGGCGACAAAGTCGTCGTCAGCGTCGTCCACGAGGATCGCGCTGAGCAGCGCGAGGTCGTCAGCGCTCAGTGCACCACCCTCGCTTGTCGCCGGTGGCGGCAGAAACGACGCATGGTACGAAGGTGAAGTCGGAGGAGACGTGGCCAGTGGCGGAGGCGTATGCAGCGCGAGGTGCGCCAGTTCGACGACATCGACCTCCTGGGTCATCGATAGGTGCCGGCGAGCTGGGGGCAACGCCCACTGAATCGTATCGGTCGCCATGGGCTCACTCGCGCGTCGATGGTGGCTGCCCATCTGTGAGAGACTGGGGCGCGCGCGCTTGACGCTCTGGTGGCGTGCATGCCAACGGCGCTGCGCCTCGTTGGCCTTGTCGCGGTGGAACTCGCAGAGTCGGTGGAGCTCGCCGTTCTCTTTGACGGCGCGCGGCTCATTGCAGGGCTTGCTGGCGTACGTGCAGACCAGCGAGGCCATTGTCGTGGGATGTGTAGGGCTGTGTGCGTTGGTGGTAATGTGCACTCGGCGGAGTACGTTTAGAAATGATCTCTGCGGCTCGAGGAGGGGCAACATGATCTCGAATGAAACGCGCACGTCGAAGACCAAGGTCTCTCGAAGTGTCTGCGACGAACAACGAGACGAGGAGTTGCATGGAGCAATCGAAACGACGCAAAGATCAAGTCGAGGTTCTCATAGCTGGGTGTCCGGCCGAGCGCCTAATGGGCGCACTTGATTCATCCGTGCAACGTCGTCAACGAGCGCCTCCTCTTTCTCCCTCCGTCGGCGGGAGGAGCGAACGATAACATATAATATATCCGACCTCGTAGACGCACGAGGGGGTGGACCAGTGGACGGGAAGCGCACTTGATTCAGTGTAGACGGCTCCGTTCGACGGGCGTGTCCAACGCGTAGCCATCGGCGACCCCCGAGTCGATCGGGCAGCAGTCGAAGAATTGCGCGTCGTTGCGTCGTCCAGCCAGCCTGTGCCACAGGCTGTGTGCGCCGTCGAGACGCTTTTCTGAGAGGAGACCCAGAAGCTCAGGTGAGCTCGTCGTCTTAGCGTGCATAGCCGGGCCGTTTTTGCATGTTACAGTGTGAGTCACGCGGCCCTCTTGTTGTCTTACAGTGGGACCTGGTCGGCATGAGCTCAGAGTGGGACGCGCACTTGGTGCGATTACTAGAGGGCGCCCCGTTTCTGGTCGCGGGGATCCCAATCGCAAGGCGCGCCGTTGCCTCTCTATTGCGAAGGTGTGGTGGATTTCTCGGTGTTACACAGCAGTCGCCAACGCCAAGCATAGAGTCTACTGGATTCCTCTGTGTCCCATGCTGCCGGTAGGATCGGTGACGCTGGCGACAATGCATCGATAGGGAAGCCTATTATAAGCGTTATTACGACGAAGAGGCCCGCCACGCCGCTCGGATGGCTCCTATCCTTCCATGACGACGGGCTCCTCGGGCTTGTGGATGTTGCGGAAGACGATCTTCTGGACATCGTAGTCGTCCATGTCCACGAGCGCGCCGTCCGCGAGCCGCAGGCGCCGCGTGTGGACGCGCTCCGGGTACTCCTCGACCAGCACGTCGGCGTACTGGGCTGCCGGGTTGGTCTGGTCGCTGAGCTTGACGGCGTCGCGCGGGAACTTGAGGATGATCGCCATGTACACGATGAGAATGGCCATGCCCATACACGTCGAGATGACCGAGACCAGCGGCACCGAGTACCGGATCTCCTTGGTCTCGAGATCGCCCATGAGCCGCGTTGTCCCTATCACGCGCTGGCTGAGATCGACCACGCCCTTTGTGTTGTTCGTGGGCAGCGTGAGCTGCTTGACTTGCGCGTCCTGGAAGAGGTAGTAGAGCGCGGCCGTGTACAGCGGCTGCCGCGGATCCTGGATGTAGTAGTGGTTCTTCTCTACGTGGCTCAGGTACGCGTCAATGTAGACCGAGCACTGGCCCTGCGCGAGCCCGAGTCCGTCGCTTTCTTTGTAAGTGGTGTTCATGCGCGCCATGTCCAGGTACTCGTACATATAGTACGTGAACTTGGAAGCACCAATGTCGTACAGCTTTGGTTCGCGCAACGTGACCAGCGGCAGTGGGTTGCGCAACGTGCGCCGCTTGAAGCCTTTGGGGATCGCGTTTTCCCCGGCGATGAGTACTTGCGTGCCGTTCGCGTCGGGGCCAATGTTCTGGAGAGGATGCAGAAGACCCTGGCACTCGGCCGCGTTCTCGTGGCACTTGGCGCCGAGCCGCTCGCTCAGGTCTTCAAAGCGCCACTCCAATTTCGCAAATGTGAGCACGTAGTGGCGCGTCGGGTTCGTGATCATCGGCCCCCTCACGCCGCCGCGCACTTCAAAGTCGCCTTCAAAGTACGAGCCCACGCCGTACAAGAACGCGGCGTCGCGCTGCGCCGAGCAGTTCGATGGGAACCACGACGAGATGTCCTTGTCGTACGTGACGTTGTGCGGCCCGATGCTGCAGTTTTGATAGTAGGGCGTGAGCAGCACCTGCTTGGTCATGAACATGACCTGCGAGTAGTCTTCGATCACGCAGTTGCGCTCGCCGCACGTTTGGTAGGGCCCGTCGTAGGCGACGATCCGGCCCGAGCACATGTACTCCTGGAACACGTCAAAATCCGCGTCGTCTTCCATGTTCTCCCGCTCGAGCTCGGGGTCGATGAACGTGGCGTTTTCCACAACGCACCGGTCGGCGTCGACCCACACGTACTCGGCAAAGTCATCATATGGCAGATCAATCGTCACGGTCGTCAGGTTGAACTGCGGCGAGAGCGAGAATGTGTCGAGCGTGACCTGGATCTTGGTGAAGTTGATGCCGCCAAACCCGTAAATCGACTCGAACACGCTCTCGACGTTCTGGAACGAGGCGTTGTGGAAGTCCACGACGTCCATGAGGTAGTTGTCGGCGCCGTAGCACAGCGGGTTGCCGTCCTTGTCGACCGTCATGCCGTCGATCACACGCGCATCGTCCGCAAGCACCGTGTTGTCGTCCTCTTCTTCTTCCCCTCCATCGCCTTCTCCTCCTTCGTCCTCACCACTCGCGGTTTCACTGTCATCTTGAAGACGTCGTCGCTGCTTCTGACGACGCTGCGCGTTTTGTCGCTTCGCCGCGAGCGCTCGACCGCGTGCGTGCGCCTTGACCGCCGTTCGATCGCTCACCGCCGACCCGCTGCCCTCGCCTTCTTCACCGTCTTCTTCTTCGAAGATCGAGCCCACGGCCGGGTCGCAGCGGTACGTCTCAAACATGTTCGAGTCGGTCGTGGCCTTGCCGTGGAGCGACTGGCCCTGGATGAGCAGCTCGCCGATCGTCGTGTACGTGACGCCCGTCGCGGCCAAGAACGCGTCCAATTTGGCCTGCATCTCGCCGCGGTTCGTACTATTATGCTTGACCCGTGAGACTGTGACGGTGTGGGTCGGCGTGCGCGACGTGGGCATGGCCGCCACGTTCCAGGGCCGCGCTGGGAACCCAAACGACACAAACGTGCTCTGGAGATCCAGCATGCTGGGCAGGATCACCGTGTCGTTCTGCGAGACTTTGAGGGTCTTGGACGAGTTGGTCACGACCGACGCGCACGTCGAGGTCGTGTTGATGCGGAACGGCTCGGCGCCCTTGGTCACGAGCCGGCGCAGCACCGTGTCGACCACACTGGTGGCCGTGCCGTTGAAAGCCAGCGACGGCGGGGCCGAGAGCGACGCCACACTGGTGTTGCTCGTGCTCACGAGGTCGCCGTCCGTGAACGCGCGCACGACCTTGTCGAGCTTGTGCTCGACGAAAATACTGGAAATGCCGACGTTCACGACGTACATTGCGAGCGGCGTGAACCAGAAGAGCGCGCGCGTTTTGAATTTGCCGGGCCCGTGGGTCACGACTTCGCCCGGGTACCACGCCTGGTTCGCAAAGTACACCAGCATGGCCGCCATGAAGATCCGGTAGTACTCTTCCAGTAACAACCCCACGGCCGCCCACACGAAGCCGCCGATCGACTGGAAGAGCTCGACGCGCGCGTCGGCATTGGTCGACGTGCCCGCGGCGTCGAAAATCCCGCGCTCGATCGTGACGCCGCGCAAAAACGGATACAGCGCGGCGCTCGTGGCGCCTACGCCCAGCGTCACGAGCAGCAAGAAGCGGAACTTGCGCAGCGCGACCTGCGGGACGGGACCCGTGGCGTCCGCGGTCGCGAGGAGCTCGATCTTGTGCGCGCGACGCTGCGCATCGGACGCGCCTTCGGCCCTGGCAGTAGCCGTGGCGGCGCCATCTCGGTCGTCCAGGGCGGCGGCCGCGGGTGTGCGCGTGGCCATCGCGCTGCGCTTGCGTGGTTGTGTGTTGGTGTGTTTGTGTGGACCGGTATTAGGGGGGCGGCGGCGGTGGGAAGGAGGAACGCACGTGAGACTCGCGCCACGTGAGAAAGGGACCAAGAGATATCTTGGCGCAGTTGCGCACTTCGAGCCCTGCGAAAGCCTCTATATATACATACAATGCACAAAACAGATCAACAAAATGAGCGGTTAATATATGTAGAAAACTGTATAAATACATACATGGACAAAAATGCAAATCTGACCCCCCCACCCAAATCAGGAAAACGGCTGGTGGTCCCGCCGAAATCCAGAAATTCCAGGCTGGGCAACTGAGCGGCCGGCGGCAGGTCGCCCATTGGCCGCGAGGGTGGCGTTGGGTGGCGGCCCACACACCCATACACACCCATGGCCGGATAGACAACCCTTCCTATACTAGTAATACCCAGGAGTGTTGGGCGGCGCTCACCGTGCCTGCCGTCATCATCTCCCATTCGCCTTCTTCCGCTAGGACGTGATCATGCTCCGCGGTGTCTTGCGCGGCGCGCCCCCCGACAATGGCGCGGCGACTGCCACTGGCAGTGCCACCGCCGCCGCCGCCGCCAATCTGAGCGCGAGTGCCAAGGCGCTCGTGGGCTCGCAGCCACACCGTTCGCCCAAGATCGTGGTCACGCTGCTGCCACGGAAGCTCGTCAAGAACGTGGCCATGACCTGCCTCTTCTTGGGCGCGTTCACGGCGGCCGCCTACAAAGGCGTAGTCGTCCAGCGCGTCCACTTCGCAGCCAACGACGCTGCCAAGATCGCGCTCGTCGACGACCGCGTCGAGCTCTACAACACGATCTCCGGGTTCCTCGTCGCGCTCGTCGAGACGGCGCTGGGCGTGTACATGGACAATTTCCTCCCGGCCTTCCAAGTGTATCTCCACAACGCGCTGTGGTATTTGCACGGCAACGCGTCCGCGACCACGTGGACGAACGGCCTCCGCGCGACGCTCATGTTCATGTACCCGGTCTTTCTCATGCTCGTGATCGGCCAGAGCCTGCGGTCGTTCCAGGCGAGCCAGTCCTCGGTCGGGTTCACCAAGATCATGGACCGCCGCGACCTCGCGCCCGATGTGTCGCTCACCGAGCTGCTCAAGCTGAATGCGAGCCGCGCGGTGGCCGAGACGGGCGATGCGGTCGGGTTGGGCATTCTCCAGGGCGCGGTGAACGGCACGAGCCTGCCGTTCGATCTCAAGTACGCGTCGCCCTGTGACATCCAGCGCGCCGGCATCAAAGTGGGGCTCCACGACCTCGACTCGGTCAGTGTCGCGTACGGGTTCCCGCCGCACGAGTGGTACAGCGAGATGCTCGACGTCACGCTGGACGCGTCGTACAGCGCTGCCTACACTCAGGCCGCGGTCGAGGCCGACAAAACCTCTGAGACTCCGGACTTTGACATGGACCTAGCCGCCGAGATGTTTGGCCACAGCAAAGTGCTGCTGGACAGGGCAGTGGCCGAGTCGATGACCCAGTACGACGCGTGTGAAGACAGCGAGGACGCCGACGCCGACAACACGATTGCCAACGTCACGCTCAACTCGCTGGTCGAGGAGGCCGAGATGTTTACGGGCGAAGAGTACATTCTCGCGGCGCTGCGCTGCGACGGTTCGCTGCGTACGCTCATGGAGATCGGCCAGTTCCGCGCGCTCAACCAAAGCGCGCAAACGCCGGCAGCGCTACTCAATGTGGTCTCCAAGAGCCTCGCGATCGCGGTCGACGGACTGAACCGCAGCTCGACTCGACTCGAATTCCGGCGCCACAACGTCACGGCCCAGATCCAGATGGAGAGCATGATCGTGTCGGCCGAGATCCAGATCAACAACTCGACCGCGGACTTTTTTTCGGGTGACGATGAGGGCCATATCTACGAGTACGGTGAGAATGGGCGCGGGCTGTGCGGCGAGAAGAACTGCGTGTTCGTGGACCCGCAGAACCGGCTGCGGATCCCGCACCAGATCGTGCTGGTCCCCCAACAACGTGGCTGCAGCTACACACAGCAAGATATCGTGTACCGCAACGACCTGCGATCCTTCATCCCGGGCAACTGCTCGGCCGTGCCGCACACGGGCGTCGCGGTCGCGATCAGCTCGTACATCACGGCCGACCGCTACGGCAGCAACGTGACCAAGTCGTTCCCGACACGCACAAGCGGCACGCCGTTCCTCGTGAACCCGCGGCGCGTGCTGAGGCTCACGATGAGCAAGCTTGTGTGGACGCCAGCGCCGCTGGACGAGCGCTTCCGCGTCGAGTGCCGCCGCGAAACGGGCACGCGCGACTGCGCCGGGCTCGCGTACCGGCTCACCAAGACCGGTCGGTACGTGTTTGCGAGCGAGGATGCGCTGCCGACAACGCAGATCGAGCGCGCGACGCTCATGGAGCCGATCCAGCTCGTGCAGCTCAACAAGGCGCGGTTCTATATCCCCAAGTGGGGCCGCGTCATGCCCGAGCGGCTCTACTGGCAGTCCAACCTCATCAAGAAGCACGACTGGACGACGCTGCTCCAGGGAGAAAACTGCTCGCTCTTTATGGACTCGTACATGACCCACGTGACCAACAACGGCTATGTCATGGACCGGCCCTTCCAGCAGCTCGCGCGCGCGACGCTGTTTTACTTGTTCGCGGGCGGCTCCGTGACCGAGCTCAACCAGACGACGATCGCTGTCAACGCGTCCGCGAGTGCCACTGGGAACACCAGCGACCTGGACGCATTGCTGGAGGCGCAGGCGCTTGCCAATATCAAGCTCAAAGGGGACACACAGTACCGCAAAATCCGCGTGGTCGTGCCGCGGAGCACGTACGCTGCCACACTCTTTGGGTGCGGGGTGCTGTTCATGACGGCGATTCTCATCGTGATCTCCCCGAACACCCGCGGCATGGAGTACTTCCCGCCGGCCACGACAACCGCCGAGCAGTACATCGCCGTCAAGAACGACGAGACCTACCCGACGCCCGTGAACAAGAAGACGCTGCTGTTCCCGGCGACTGGTGAGGCGCTGCCGCTCGACGATTTCGACGTCGAGACGCTCACGCTGAGCCACAAGGTCAATCCAGCCGAGGAGATCCGGTTCTAAGATGTACCGGGGTGTAGAAAGAGAGGACGGTACAAGTCTGAACGCCAAACGAGTATACTTTTCATACGAGGAAACCTTCTGTACGGCGCGTTGGGCTTGCGTAGGCGTCGGCGTATGGGGACAGTCGACGCACCGGAAAGACAACGTCTTCGTACGTCGAACGACGACGGAAGCGCCCCAGAAGGCGCCGCCGCGCACCAAGTGCAGCGGCCAACGCGACAAAGACAAGCCGCGTCGGGCTCACCCCGCACGAGCCAGCCGCCAGTGGCGTGGACCCTGGTCTCTCGCACCCACTCGAGCGATCCCGAAGCTCGTTGATCACTTTCCGCGGGGTTTCGAGCAGCCCCGCGAGCGCCGTGGCCGTCCATCGCGATGGAGACGACGACGCAGTGTCTGCGAGATCGTCTGTACTATCGGCCGTACTCGTAGATAGCTGCTGGCGGTGATAGTCCAGGATCTCATCCAAGGTCGCGCGACGCACGAGGTGGTGCTGCTGCAGTGGCAGTTGGCGGGCCGTGGCCAACGTGGCCTGGCGCGTGAAGCTGCAGTTCATGGTTGCGCGGAAGACGGCGGCGCGGATCACAAGTTCGCGAGTGAACGCAGCGTGCGAGTGTTGTAGTGGAGCCTGGGAGACAAGATATCAAACATGCTGCACCGTGTGGCCCGCGTTGGTATCAGTCAGACTAGGACGACCTGCCCCGCTGCTCGCAGCAGTGAGTTCCCAAGAGAGAAGAATCCAGTGGAGACACGCCTCCACCAGTGGGTACGGCGTACAGTATTCGGCCCCGATGGAACTCGCACCTTGACTGGAATCATGCGAGACGTCTCGTACGAACCCCACCAGTCCGTCGGGCAGCGCCGTATCTAGATGCGCGATACACAGTGGATTTCTCGTGGTTGGCCTGATGCAATGCACCAAGTGTCTGCTGTGAGACCCCTCGACACAGCCCTCCACTACCTCAGCCCCAATACCGCTCCGAGTCGGCCGATCCTACAGGACCCGGAAGCCACACACTTGTGCGTTTTGGGCACGGTGACAACGCACGCCGTCCAGGGCTGGACTCGAGCGGCGCACCACAGGACAGAAGGCAGGATCTGACACTCCGTAGCCATATCGATGTCACTCTCGTCAGCGACTCTCACCAACGATTCGTATTATTCGTATCGTATTTCAGAGACATGGGTGTGGGTTAGTATTCCAGCCAATCACAGCACGTGTACCCAAACAGCCCCGCTCTGCATTATTTCAACCTATTAAATTGCTTGATATGTATTTTCCACCAATCATAGTCACCTGATTCTTCGAGCTGAGTTTTTTGTTGTTCCCCCCACCATGTGTGGCAGTCTCCGGTTTTCCCATCCTGCGTCGAGCGACAACGACGCCGACCACGCGCACGGTCGCCCGCCCGCTCTTCCCTCCCTCGCGCCCACTGCGACCATGACGCGCGTGCTGTGGCTCGCGACACTGCTGTGGCTCGCGCTCGCACGCGAAATCGCGGCGTCGACCGTCCACGTCCGCGTCCACCACCACCACGAGAAAGGCCACGAGACAGGCCGCGTCCACGCCCGCGGCGACGGCGGCGCCACGGCCGCTGCCAACGATGACACGGCGTCGTCCACATCGTCGTCTTCCCAGCGCGTCACGTGTCCCGCTCGCGACTCGCCGCTCGCGAACGCCACGACGCCGGTGCTCACGACCGCGTGCCCCTCGAGCTGCTCGTCGTACAATCTCTGCATCTACTTCCCGCAGGCGTTTGGCGGTCAGTGCACGACGACCAAGCGGCGCACGTGCTTCCACGGCGCGAACTGTGCGTTCCAATGCATCCCGAACGCTGACCGGATGAACGGCTGGTTCCTCTCGCTCTATAACGACGACGCGGTCGTCGACGACGTCAACTTTTGGAACGCCCAGAACAGCGATACGCGCTCCGTCGCGGTCAACATCTCGCTTGTGAGCCAGTGGCTCGGCCAAATGAAGCTCCCAAAGGGCACAATGATCCTCTACATCACGGGCAACGAACCAGCGAACGACTACGTCGATGATGATACGTACTTCCAGGACAGTGTCTCGCTCCCGAAAGGCGCGATCATCCCATTTGAGCTGCCGCCGACGCTGTTCGAGGACGTCCAGAGTATCACCCTTTTGCGACTCGAGAACATCCGCGCTCCCACGGCAATGGCGGTGGACGCGGCGTCGCTGACGTTCCCGTCACTCCTGGAAATGTAAGTTTTGTGTTTCTTGAGACCGTGAAATGCTGCTTTCGCTGACAGCCAGGATCCTGGACAGATACCTGCGCAACACGATGCTGACGTCGATCCCGCTCGCACACGCGTCATTTCCTGCGCTCACTGCAATGTACGTGATGAAAGTGACAGGCAGGGGTCACCGCTGAGGCTTACGTGTGCGTTGGCCTGTTCCG
>JAADXJ010000996.1:0-12002 GCA_023337735.1 Pythium biforme
ACCGAGACGAACGGGCTCGTATCCGGTGCTTCCACCGTCAGCCACTGCGTACGCCCACGCGCGATCGACGGCGCTCCCGACTGGCGTGCATGAGCGTCATGGCGCGATCGCCGTGCAGGCTCGGTTTGGACAGCCATCTCGTCGCGTTGGCCTTTGTGATGGCACGCGGGCCGCGTCCGTGGGTCGTGGGTGTTGGGTTCGAAACGACAGCTACAGAGATCCAACGCGACGGCGAAATCCGAGAACAACAATGGGCTCTCTCTACCTGTTCTGTCACGGCGTTTCCTCTCCGTAGGAGCTGCATGGCAGGACGGACGATGGTCCGAGGCACGCCTGGCATCGAACTACGCTCGACATCACCATGTCCTGGTCCAGAGCCCCTGGTCCAGGCAGGAACGGACGCGGAGCCCCAACCACCATCCGTCCACCAGGAATGGCGGGATTCCGGCCTATCCTCGTGAGTGAAGGTCTCACTTGTCCGCATCCACGCGAAGGCGGTTGGCGGACGGTATGGAGCGTGGAGGGCTGACCCGAGGAGGCGACTAGATCCCCATTCCGACCATGCCCCACACGCCTCAATTCGACGCAATCGCGTCCCCTGTCGCCGCTGACGACGGTCGAGCCTCCTCGTCCTCCCCCTCCTCCGCCGTGTTCCACACGCTGGACGATCCACCGCCCAAGCGCCGCGACCACTCGTGGCTCGAGACGCTGCTCTTCTCCAGCGGCGACGCGGTCTACGCGATCAGCCAACAGCGCGCGCTGGGCTTTGGCGACTTGCTTCCACTGCGCGACGAGGACGCCACGGCCACGTGCTTTGCGCGCTTCGACGCGGCCTACGAGCGGCAGGCGCGGTCGCTGCCGCGCGCCATGGCGGCGGTGTACGGCACACAGTTTGCGCTGTGCGGGCTCGGGTACCTGTTTGTCGCGGCCAACGCCGTGTGCGCGCCCGTGGTCGTCCACCACGTCGTCTCGGCCTTTAGCGCGCACAATGACACAGACGACCTGGACCTGCGCGGCGTGAGCGGGTGGCTCGCGGCGTTCGTACTGCTGCGCGTCGCCAACGTCGCGGTCGCGACGCAGGTCGAATGCGCGATCAACCACATTGCGCTGCGCATCACCGCGGCCATGAAGAGCCTGCTCTTCCGCAAGGCGCTACGGCGCGACGCCGTGCGCGCGCAAGCGCCACGAACGCACCACAAGCCCAAGGCCGCCGAGCTCACAAACCTCGTGGCGTCCGACACAAACGGCGTGCTGTACGCCGTGCTCGCGGCCCACCACGCGTGGATCCTGCCGCTCCAGGTCGCCGTGATCACCGTGCTGCTCTACCGCGAGTTGGACGTCGCGGCGTTTGCCGGCATCGGCGTCGTGGTCGCGAGCCTCGGCGGCAACTACGCGATCGCGCACGTCATGGGGCGCGCGTACGGCGCGCTCCTGACGGCCAAGGACACGCGCATGGCGACCGTCAAGGAAGTGTTTGGCGCGATCCAGGTCGTCAAGTTCAACGCCTGGGAGCCGCGCTTCCACGCCACCTTGACGGCCCAGCGCGCGACCGAGCTCGAGCGGCTCGCAGTCTACAGCTACGCGAGCGCCGCCGGTGCGTTTGTGCTCTGGAGCTCGCCGTTTTTTGTGTCGACCGTGTCGTTCGCCGTGTACGCGCTGGCGCTGGGCCGCACGCTCACGGCCGCCAAGGTGTTCACGTCCATGGCGCTGTTCAACGCGCTGCGCGATCCACTGCGTGACCTGCCGGCCACGATCCAGTCGCTCATCCAGTCGCGCGTGTCCATTGCACGGCTCAACAGCTTCCTTGCGTCTCCGGATCTCGAGAAACCAATCCGACACAACAGTCAAGACCACCCACCGGCGATTCGCGTCGACGACGCGAGCTTTGCGTGGGACGACACGGTCGTCCTACGCGACGTGGACCTGACGATCGAGCGTGGAGACTTTGTCGTGGTCCACGGCCCCGTGGGCGCCGGCAAGTCGTCGCTGCTGAGTGGTCTGCTGGGTGAGATGACGCTGGCCACGGCCGGGAGTGGCGGTGTGCGTCTCCACGGCCGCGTCGCGTACTACTCCCAGCAGCCCTGGATCCAGAACATGACTCTCCGCGACAACATTCTCTTTGGCACGGCGTACGACGCCGCCACGTACGCTGCTGTGGTCGACGCGTGCTGTCTTCGACCGGATCTCGCGCTCCTCGAGTCGGGCGACGCCACGGAGATCGGCGAAAAGGGCGTGAACCTCTCGGGCGGCCAGAAGGCGCGGATCGCACTCGCCCGCGCGTGCTACGCCGCTGTCCATCCCCACCACAGCGCCGACATTGTGCTGCTGGATTCGCCGCTCGCGGCCGTCGACGCGCTCGTACAGAAGCGCATCTTCGCCCAGTGCCTCTGCGGGCTGCTGCGCGACAAGACCGTCGTGCTGGTCACGCACAAGCCGGAGATCCTGGCGTCGCAGCGTGTCAACTGCCGCATTGCGGTCCACCACGGACGCGTCACGAGTGTCGAGCGCGCGCCGCCGGCTGTCGACCCGAGTGTCCGCGCTGCCACGCGTGGTGACGAAGAAGAACGAGACCGAGACCAAGCCGTTGCCGTGACGGAAGAGAAGACGGTCGCTCGTCGGCTCGTCGAGGACGAAGCGCGTCAAGAAGGCCAGATCGCCGGCTCCGTGGTCCAGCAGTACGTGCGCGCGATCGGCGGCATGCGGCTCGTGGCCGTGCTTCTCGTCGCGCAGCTCGCGTGGCAGGGCTTCCAGATCGGCAGCGACTTTTGGCTGAGCCACTGGACGAGCCACGAGATCAACCCCGAGCGCGTGTCGTATTTCACGGGCGTGTACGCGTCACTTGCGGCCGGCGGCGCCGCGATGGTGCTGCTCCGCGGCGTTGTGATCGCATGGATGGGCCTGCACGCCGCGAAGGCGCTGTTCCACGCCATGACCGACGGGCTCCTCCATGCGCCGATCCGCTTCTTCGACGTGAACCCGATCGGACGCATTATTAACCGGTACGCCGACGACATTGCCACGGTCGACGTGTTGATCCCGACGGCGTGCGGCACGCTGCTCAGCGCGCTCTTTTCGACGGTGGGCGCGCTGGTGACAGCGGCCGTGACGATCCAGTACGTCGGGCTCGCGGTCGTGCCCGTGATCTACCTGTACGTGCGCATCGCGCAGGGCTACGTGCGCACGTTCTGCGACGTGCGGCGCATGCTCAAGGTCGTCAACTCGCCGATTTTGAGCCACATCACGCAGAGCGCGGCTGGCGCGTCGGTGCTGCGCGCGTTTGGACCAGACTATGTGGCGCGCGCAATCGACGAGAACCACCGGCGCATCGACGTGGACAACGCGCTGTGGGCCACGGAGATTGTGCTCATCCAGTGGTTCGCGCTGCGGCTCCAACTGCTGGGTTGTGCGATCATCTTTCTGGTCGTGGGCTCGTTCGTCGCGTTCTCCAGTTGGTTCTCGCCCGGGCTCGTGGGCCTCGCGTTCACGTACGCACTGAATATTGACGGGTCGCTGCTGACGCTCATGAAGGCGTGGTCCAAGGCCGAGAACGCGATGGTCAGCGTCGAGCGCGTCGTCGAATACAGCGACCTGCCGCGCGAGGGCAACGAGGGTAGTGTCCTGGTTGTCGAACCGCCTGCGAGCTGGCCCGAGCACGGCGCCATCACGTTTGAGCGTGTCTGCTTCGCGTACAAGCCAGGCGACGCGCCCGTGCTCCGCGACGTGAGCGTTGCGATCAAAGCGCACGAGAAGATCGGCGTCGTGGGCCGCACGGGCGCCGGCAAGTCGAGCCTCGCGATGGCACTGCTGCGCATGAACGAGTTGGTCTCGGGACGCATCCGCATCGACGGCCGCGACGTCGCGAGCGTGCCGCTGGCGGCGCTGCGGGGCCGCATCGCGGTCATTCCGCAATCGCCAGTGCTGTTAGAGGGCTCGCTGCGCCACTTCCTCGACCCGTTCGACGACTTCGGCGACGCCGACGTGCTGCGCATGCTCGCGCAGGTCGAGATGCTGGCGACGCTCGAGGCCATGCGTACGACGGGCGAGTCGGATACGGACGTGCTCGCGCTGCCGCTGCAGGCCAACGGCGAGAACCTGTCGGTGGGCGAGCGCCAGCTGCTGTGCATGGCGCGTGCGCTGCTACGGCGCTGCGCGGTCGTGATCATGGACGAGGCTACGGCTGCGATGGACCACGCGACCGAGGACAAGCTCGCGCGCATGGTCGCGCGCGAGTTGAAGCACGTCACGCAGATCACGATCGCGCATCGCCTGGCGACCGTCATGGACAGCGACAAGATCCTGGTCATGGACGACGGCCGCGTGGTCGAGTTTGATGCGCCCGAGACGCTGCTGCAGGACCTGACCAGCGCGTTCAGCGCGCTGGTCCATGCCACCGATGTGTGAGACCACGAAAAGGACGATCAGCGTCAACGACGAAGCAAATACAACATCATACTAGGATGGGGTAGATCGCGTTTCCGGACTCGTCACGGTCGTGAAGCCTTCGAGCAGAAAGTGCGCCAGGATCTCTGGCACGCGGCGGAGACCGTCGCATAGCTCGGTGCCGTTCGTCGTGGACATCTCGTCTACGCGCGCGTTGTAGCGCACGTGCGCGACGCAAGCGTTGAGCCAGGCTTCCCACTCGTCGCCGCTGCGCAGCGTCCGGGTCTTAGACCATGCTGGAGCTAAAAAGCCAAAGCAGCTCGACCTGATGCGTGGGCCGTCGTCACCTTCGACCGTGTCATGCGCGACGCGCAGTGCCTCTTCGACGACGGTGCCGTGGACGATGGGCATGCAGAACGCGCACGGCTTGCCGCTGGGCGTGGACGTCGTGTGGGGCTTGGCGCAGCACTTCTGGATCGTGTTCAGCAGCTTGGTGAGCTCGGCTTTCGTGCGCTCAATCTGGAACGGCGCGGCGCCCGATCGAGCGCTGCCCCCGCCGCGTGCGTACGCCCTGCGGCGCGCGTCCGAGTCGCGCATCGACACGAGCACGACAAAGCACGTCTTGGCGTCCCAGTTGAGCGCCGTGCCGCTAATTTCGACCGTGTCAATGCAGCGCAGCAAACGCGGCGCCAGGTCACGCAGGACGCGAGGCGAGGACGCCGCCGAGCTGTTGCTGCCGATGCTGGCCGTGTCACTGGCCCCTGGACTAGCCGGACCGAGGGCTGCGAGGAGCGCGCTCATGTTGTATGTGGGGAGCTTCTTCGACGTGGGATATTGGAACCTGACGGAGTGAGGGTCTCATGGCGCAGTTCAAATCCGAGACATGATAATACCGAGGGATAAGATGCTGATGGATGGCTGGATGAAAGTGTTAGAGACTGTGGGGACGTGGGCGACATCGTAGGCTTCTATTATGAGATTTGGGTGGGTACCAAGGCGAGGATGATGGGGCGGGGGTGAGAGATCTCGGTCAATTGCCATTACCCGCAGTCACATAAAACGACGGTCACGAGAGGATCTGCATCGACACACTCCCGTGTACCAAAGGTTAAGAACTGCTACTGTTGAGCTCGAGGAGATGGATCCCTGGTCTTCTCACCGAACGATCTCGTCCGTTGTGCCTCGTGCCCGCTTTTGCCATCAAACAACGGCTTTCGCTGGCCGCTGGTGCTACGCCACATCCCAGTGTGTGCCGTAGATCCTCGGTCCCTTTTTACTCGTCTCGGTCGCGTCAGCCAAGTCGCGCGTCGATGACAGCGATCGCTTCGGCAGCCGCTGTGTCGACGTCGGTTAAGTCGCGGTTCCAATCAAGTTCGAGCGTGACGCGCGTTGGCAGTGCCTGGACGATGTCTGCGAGTACGTGGAGCGCACGTTTGTGGATGACGTAGCAGCTGAGCGTCAGGCGGTTTAGGACTTGGTTGGCACCGGCCGCAAGCCAGTTCTGCAACGCGATTGCCTCGCTCTCGCTCATATTCCACCAGCTGAGGCGAACTGTGTGAAGGGATCGGAACGTGTGGGCATCAAGGTCACGACAGAGCCACTTGAGTCGGTACTGCCCCCACTCGGTCACGTCCAGCACTTCCAGGTCCGGGCACCAATGGAGCACTGAGCCAGGTGGCGTGTCTTGATCAGCGAGGCCTCGTAACCGCAGGTACCGCAGGCGCGGACCCATCACAGGCATGAGCCGGGCGATCGTCAGGTCGGTACTGTACATGAGAGCGTTGTGTTCGATGCGGCTGTCGATCGTTAGTCCGGCCACGCGCACGTCACCGACGATAACATGGTCGTCTATTGCGAGCCACGCGATTGACGCGGCGCTGAGCCACTGTGTGCCCGACCGGGTGGAGGAACGAACGATCTGAACGCGCTGTTCCAGGTCATCGACCGCGACAATGTCGTAGACCGTGAGGTCGGGGCGACCGAGTGGCTCTTTGAGGGCCTTTTCCCTCGCCTTGCGCGCGTGCTTGAGGCTGGCGACCGGCGGCTTCACGATCGGATCGAAGACGCGGCACCGCACACGCTTGTTTGTCTCGAGCGCGTCCAGGATGGCGGCGATGGACTCGACTACGAGCGCTGTGAGGCCCGAGAGCAGCGCCGGCACGAGCGCCGTGCTCGGGCGCAGCCCCGAGACGTTGAGGTGGCAGTTGCTCAGCGCTGGTATGTCGGTAAACAGCAGTCGCGCCAGTGTCGCCCAGCCTTGGGGATCAGACGACACGCCCTCGAGGCAAAACACACACAATGCGCGGGGTGCGTGGACGAGCGCTGCGTGGAGGCTCGCAAAGTGGGCGTCCCGAAGGTCGTTGTGCGCTAGAGAGAGCGAGAGACCCACATCATCCGGTACGTGAGTCGATGCGTTCAATGCGGCAACCACAAGGCGCTGGAAAGCGGCGCCATCGAGAGCCTCACTGACTGCTGTTTGAGGGACTGTACGCTCCAACACGAGCTCGCGGACGCGCCGTGCCGACGGGCTCTCCAGGAGCTCCGCGACCACTTGCAGGTCCGCCGTGTCGAGCGGGTTGTCGGACAGATCGAGACGATGCAGCGTAACTGGGTCGAACAGAAGCTGGCTTGTTGCGGCGGTAGCTGGTCGTTGGATGGCAGGAAGTAGCTGCCGCAGCGACGGCGCGTGGATGCCACACCGCGCTACACGTAGCCCCACGCTAACGGCCTTGGTATCACTGCCATCGCGTCGTGGCGTTTCCAAGAACGCAGTGAGCGCGGTCGCCACGGCCGCTTGGAACGGCCGGTCTTCCCAGCTCAGCAGCACTTTCAACCCATCGGCGCGGACCGCACGAGCGAGTTCTGTCGGTTGGTGGAACAGGGCGTTCACATCATACGCGTCCGACGCGCGGAGCATACTGGACGTTAGTATGCTCGTCCAGAAGCCGTCGGCCGCAGTGTCGTGGCGCGCACAGAGCGCTGCGACGGCGGCCAGCGCGCTGTGGACGGCCGCCGTGAACGCCGTTTGCGTGGGCGCGCGCACGAGATCGAGGTGGAGCACGAGCCACGGACACGCCGTGCTGATACCGTCCGAGTCGACGAACGTCGCGTCCCATGCCACGCTCAGCAGCCCAAAGAGCGCGGTCACGACGTCCGTGGGCATCGTGTGCGGTTGCGGGATGTCTGTCATTGTGGTCGCTCTGCGCTGGAAGCAGACGCTAGGACTGTGCTGTAAGCGGTTGTGTGATGGGGTGTAACCCTCGTGAAAGATCTTGATTTTTCAATCCTGGGACTGTCCGGGCCGGGACAGATATTCTTTAAAATATATCTAATATTTAAAAAAATACAAATACACGTCAGGGGATCGTGTGGGGCAGGAAGCCGTTGAGCAGGAACCGCGCGAGCAGCGCCGGCACATGGCGCGCACCCTCGCACACGTCCGGGGCGCTGGCCTTAATGTCCACGCTAGAGCGCACGTGGGCAAGAGCCCCGTTGAGCCAGGCCTCCCACTCACCGTCGCGCTCGGGCTGGAGCGTGGGGTTGCCCAGCGGATGCTGCAGAAAACCAAAACAGCACGACGCCACGTGGACGTCGCGGGCGTCGTATGCCTCGCCCAGTGTCTCGTAGATGTCGTTGTCGTCCTGGGCCATACGCAGCGCCTCCGCGACAAGCGCGCCGCTTGTGATCGGGTGACAAAACACACAGGGCTCGTCACTGGCGGTGGCAGTGTGGGGCTTGGCACACGCGTGGCGCATGGCCTTGAACAGCGTCTTGAGCTCAGCTGGTGTGCGCTCGAGCTGGAACGGCGACGCGGTGGACCGCGTCCCGCCCTGCGCGTACGCCTGGCGGCGACGTGCGTCCGTGTCGCGGACCGACACGAGCAACACAAAGCACTTTCTCGCGTCCCAGTTGAGCGACGTCCCGCTGATCTCGACGCGGTCAAGGCACCGCAGCAACCGCAGCGCGTCACGGAGACGATGGTCGACGACCGCGGTGGTGCTGCCCTGTTGGCTGCTGTTGCTCGTGGTCGAGTCGCTGGCCGTGGTACGGCCGCGACCGTTGGCTGAGAGGACCGTCGTCATTGCCGCGTGCGTTCTGGGGTCGGAGACGACTTGAACTGTGACCGTCGAGGGCGCGCTGAGGAGACGGCGTCGGGCGACTTTGCTCGGTGGGTATGAAGAGACGCTGAATTGTTTTTCTTTGGAGTCAAAACGTAGCCATAGACCTACGCTCTCGTGGTGGGTTCACGCCGGACTCTCTGAACCGTGATCCGCCATGGCATCCGACGCCAACGAGATCTCAGTCCCACACACACGAGGAAATAAATCAGTATTATACCTACTACGATATGCCATTTCCAACCCCACTCAGCCCGACTCAGAATCACTGTGCGGGGGTACGTTTTCGTCGGGAAGGGTTACGCGGACTGACCACCAACGTCTCAGGGATCACTGCCACCAGGAGACCACGAACGATGCCGCGCCGCCAGCGTCGCGCCACGCACGACCACGAAGACGACACGTTCGACATGTCACAACGCCACGCCGCAGCCGACGCCACCCACGACGACGCCACGGACGCCGCGTGGACGCGGCTCCAGGCGCTGCTCAGCGGGCTCTTGGCCGTCGGCGGCGACGCGCGCGTGCAGCTCGAGCCGCGCCACGCGCACGCGTCGTGGCTCGTCGTGCACCTCACGCGCGTCGAGAACGCACAACCACACGCGCGAAACGCGCTGGCCAAGCGCCTGGGCGCCGTGCTGAGCGGCGTCGCGACGCTCTGCGCCGCAGCGGAACGCCTGCGGCTCCGCGAGGGCGACCACCTCGCGTTCTGGACGCGCGTGCTCACGTCGCAGATGATGGCAACGCCGCTCGACAGCGGCGACGTCGCGATCTCGTGGTTTGCGCACCACACACGCGCGCGCGAAATGCGGCTCAAGATCCAGTGGACCGGCCGCAAGCTCGAAAAGAGCTTGCTACAACCCGTCAAGAGCTTTCTCCAGGCCGATTGGCACGCGTTCGATACGATCCCGACGGGCGACCGCACGCTCACGCTACGCAGCATGCGCGTTGCGCTGTGCGTGACCAGCACACAGCTCACGCCGCGCGACGTGGAGCTGCTGGGTGACGTGCTGTCCACTTTTGATAGACACAAAGACAAACAAAAGCCAGCCCTCTTCCTGCCCTCGATCGCCTCGCTCGAGATCAGCGACACGGCGCTGCAAGTCGATGCGCTCCGTGCACTGGCGTTGCGCGTCTTCCCAAGCGCGAGACCGATCGACGAGCTGCGGCTCGAAGCGATCTTTCCCTCGGGCCCACTCGCAGATGTGGGCGCCGTGCTCACACCCGAGTACGCAGCGGCGTTCAAGAGCGTCTTGGTCGCGGCGCTGGATGCCCGCCATTGCCAAGGAGGCCACGTACGTCCCGTCGCGCTCTCGCTCGCGTACAACATGCTCCATGTGATGCACTTGCAGGCTCTGTTCGACGCGCTGCGAGGTGCCACGCGGGACTTGTCGTCGCTGTCACTCCAACGCGCGTTCGGCTTTGCGCGCATGCTGACCCCAAAGCTCGCGGAAGGGCTCATGAAGGCGCTCGAGGCGATCACGTTCCGTACATCCAACCCGAGCGGCCGCGTTGGCGACGCCACCGTCTGCGAGCTCGATCTCTCTGGGTCCTACATCTCCCAACGCGAGGCCGATTTGTTCCGCACTACACTCGCCGAGCGCGTCACGCGGAGTCTTCCGCTCGTGCGACGCGCGTTAGCTGCACGACGGCGCGTGACGTGCCGTGTCGTTGCTGGGATTTTTGTCGACACGCAAGATGATGAGGTCCAGCAACTCAGCGTCGATGTCGACTACCGCGTGAACGCGGTGTCAGAGGACACCGGAACGATCCAGCTCCGCTTTGTAGCCCCTCACACGGCCGTTGAAATCACTGCAAGCGACGTGCTCCAGCTCGCTGTCGACGAACAGCCGTTGGTCCAGGCGCGCTTTACGCGCCTGTTTCTTGACGCCGAAGTCGAGGGGCGCTCGCCGGGCGACGATCGCTTGGCGATACTCGTGTGCGCCTGTGCCAACAAGACGCTGCTCAAGGCGCTGGGGCCGAGGCTCACGTTTCTGTCGATGCGATGGTGCCGTTGCGGCCATCGCGGCGATCTCCACGACGCCATCGCGCCGTGTGCACGGCTTAGGCACCTCAACCTCGAAGGCTCCTCGGCCTACGCCCACCCAGAGACCCTGTGGGTGCGCGTTTTCGAGTCGCTGCGGCATTTAGACACCCTGAATCTCAATGCGACGGGCGCGACCCACTGGATGATCGAGGCGTTCGTCAACACACTTGTGCAACTCCCGGAGCTGTCGCTCACGCGGCTTTCACTCGCGCAGAACCAACTGCGCTCGCACAACTTGCAGCAGTTTCAACTCCTGCTAGACGTGCTGCCGGCGCTACAGCTGCTCGAGATCGACAGCATTGGCGGCGCCAACGTCATGGAAGACTACATTTCTGGACGACGTGACCTCGCACGCGACTACCACGGCGTGCGCGTCGCCGCCACGCCGCTGAGCGCACGGTCGAAGCGCGCGTTCCTGAGCGTCGTGCGCAATGTGTGTGATGGAGCGCGTAGTGTCGAGCCAAGCATCCTACGTGCCATTTTCGAGATGGCGGAGACCTCGGTACTGCGCCAGATCCTGTGGCGCGGGTCCAAGCAAACCTAAGCGGTCCCCACCGGACCAACGAAGACGTGCATTCCACGGCTCTTTCAGGGTTGAACGAAACCCACGAGATGACTGCTCACTGCCATTCTCTTTTGAATGGAGCTGAGCCCCGCGCTCGTCAAGAGCAGGAATTCAACGCCAGTGTGCAAGAAGTCACTCCCTCCCATCACAAACCAGACGCCCCTGAACCACCAAGCAGTGGCGACAGTCGATGTGGGCGGCGGCCTGTTTGACAAAGGCAAGATCTTCTCGGTCGGAATCTCGTTGGACGCGACCGCGCAGGCTCTCCAACAAGCGATCGTAGACTCTTTGAGCTTTGGTCATGACCCGATCCCACCCCCGCCTCGTGAATCTCTATGCCGGTCGCGATACTAGTGGCGAGTGGCTCACGCATGAAGCGTCGCTCCACGTCCTGTCTCAGTCCAAAGCAGATTGAGATCCACGCGCTGCTGCTGCACCACGTGCTGATAGAAAGGGCGTCGTCGTCGGCCGATGCCCCCAGCGAGTTCACGGACCAGTTGGCCCGCGTCTACAAGTGCAAGAGCCCGACCAAGAAGAACAAGCAGAGGGGCAAGAATGAAGGGGACGGTGAGCGGCGCTGTGTGCTGTTGCACACGGCGCTTCCGGCAGAGCTCGTGGCGGCCACACACAACCTGCTACAGTACTAATACCACTACACCATTGGCCAACCACGGTACTGCCGTTCGCGAGTGGCTCGCGCTCCGTGCTGTCGACCAACGTCACATCCGTTATCGTCAGACCGCGTGCTCGGCCGTGCCGTCGGTGGCGATCCGACCACGCTTGCGTTTGACGACGTGTCGGTCGCGCTCGGGACCCCAAAGCATCCCCAAGGCACAGGGGATATTCGCGACGTGACGTGCTGCAACGGCTTCGGTCCTGCACGAACTCGTCG
>JAADXJ010000997.1:0-12000 GCA_023337735.1 Pythium biforme
CGCGCGCTCTCCTTAGGTCTCCTGGAGCGGGTCCGAGGCCTTGGCCCACTGGAGCGGGTACCCGGCCTCCTCGAGCCGGCGCTTGAGCTCGAGCCCGTGCTCGTACGACTGCGTCTCGACGACGCACTTGACCGCGACCTGGGAGACGCTCGTGTGGACCCACGCACGCTCGTGGTAAATGTCCTTGACGCTCACGCCGCACTCCCAGAGCATATTCGCGAGCTGCGCGATGCCGCCGGGGCGGTCGCTCACGGTCGCGACGAACCGCACGAGGCGGCCGTCGGCCGCCAGGCCGCGCTCGATCACGCGGCCCAACACAGGGATGTCGATGTTGCCGCCGCACAGCGGGAGCACGACGCGTTTGCCCTGGAGTTCCGGGAGCTTGTCGTCGATGAGCGCGGCCAGCGACGCCGCGCCGCCGCCTTCGACCACGACTTTTTCCTGCTCCACGAGACGCAGCACGCTCAGCGCGATCGCGCGCTCCGAGACCGTGACCACCTTGTCGACGCGGTGGCGCGCGATCGCGAACGCGTTGGCGCCGACACACGGGACGGCGAGACCGTCGGCGAGCGTCGGCGCCGTGGGCACGTGGACGGGCTTGCCCGCGGCCAGCGCGGCCGTGAAGCTCGGACACAACGCCGGCTCGACACCAATGACTTGGACATTCGGCGCGAGCGTCTTGACCGCGAGCGCGATGCCGGCGATGAGGCCGCCGCCGCCCACGGGCACGACGATCGCGTCGACGTTGGGCACTTGGTTGAGGATCTCTATGCCCATCGTGCCGGCGCCGGCGATGATGTCCGGGTGGTCAAAGCCGTTCACGTATTCAAGGCCCTGGCATCGGAACCGAGTTAGTTAGTCCCCATGGGGTCACCGTGAGACCGACAGGCGGTGTATCAAACGCACCTCATCACGCGCAAACTCGTCGGCCTTCTCGCGGGCCTCGAGGATGTGGGCGCCGTGGAGCACGACGCGCGCGCCGAGGTCTTGGCAGGCCGTGATCTTGGTGAGCGGCGCGATGTGGGGCATGACGCACGTCACGGGGATGCCCAGCATCTTGCCGTGGTACGCGAGCGCGAGCGCGTGGTTGCCCGCCGAGGCCGCGATCACGCCGTGCTTGCGCTGCTCGGGCGAGAGCCGCAGCAGCGCGTTGCGCGCGCCACGCTCCTTGAACGAGCCGGTCATCTGGCGGTAGTCCTTCTTGAGGTAGAGCTCAAAGCCCATGCGCCGCGAGAGGAGCGGCGAGTACTTGCACGACGTCTGCTCGATGCCTAGTGAACCGCATTAAATCTCCGATCTTTCCCACGAGACACTCCCCAAACGCACCGTCACGGATGCGGTACGAGGCCGTGCTGATGTCCTCGAACGTCACGACATCTACATATCCATCCACATCCACACATGTCAGATTCGCGTGCGCCATTCGTTGCGACGAACGCGCACCGTCGTCCACGGCGCCGCCGGCGTCCGACGCGAAGTCGCGCGCGCCCATCGCGCGAAGGTGGCGGCGCGCAAACGACGACGACGCCGAGGTCGTGGCGCGCGCGCGCGTCAGGAAGGACGACGTGGACGCGCGCATGAGGGATGCGGCGGCTGTTGGTCGAATCTGGTTTTGGCAAACGACCAGGTCTGTGCGAAGATCCACCAGAAGAGGGGGGACGATGGATGACGCTGGTGCGAAGGCAGCCCTTCGAGAGGAGGATGCGTTCGCTGCCGCGTCACGCCACCCAGCCACCCACCGGCCCACAGAAGGAGAGTCAGAGGAGCCGTTGCGCAATTTCAACTTGCAGTTTGGTTCGTCGACAGATCGCATGCGAAGAGCCAATCACTCGCACGCATTCATGTGTTTGGCGCGGAGAAACAGATGCGGTTCGATCGATGGGCTCAGACTCAGGGTGCCAGCCATGATACTAGCCTATGCTTTTCAATGCAAACGCCACGCCCACGCTTCGTCCATCATGGGAGAACGTGCGTGTATATGTCTATGCGTCGAGGTACTTCTTCACGTGGTCCCGCAGGTCGTGCTCTTCCTGGGACTGGCCCAGCGGCACGCCGCGGCCGCCCAGGTCCGACGGGATCTGGCTCGCGTCAATGTGCAGCTCGAGCTCCTTCAAGATCGCGCTGCCCTTGAGCATGTGGATCTACAATGCACAATCAATCAAAGAACCATTAGCTCCAATGCCTACAGCAGATCCACCAAGCGGTACACGGTACACACCTTTTCTCTCGTGACGGGATCGATTAGCGGCTTGATCATGCGCCAGATCATGTTGAACCAGCCAGGAATGTTGATAATGAAGATCATCGAGCTGCGCTCCGGGTAGTGGGCGCCCGTGAAGGCCGACGCGCGCTTAATGAAGTCGAGCACTTCACCGCCCAAGTCCGACATGCCGATGCCCGACACGTCCAGCACGGTCACGGACCGCCCCGTGTCGTCCGGCTCGATGACGCGCCACAGGTATTCGGTGATGTACATGTAGTGTTTAAGCAGGTCGTCGATCGATAGGCCGTCGCGCTTGAGCCCGTTCAGATCAATCTTGCCAGGCTGCTCGTAGTAGACCGGAAGCCCTTTCTTCGATCGCCCGTGAAAGTACTGCGGGTAGTACTTCTTGATGGTCTCGAATGTCCGGTGCGGCTGGATGAGAATGTTGTCGATCTCGTTCTCATGGCGCCACTGCAGCGTGTTCTCGAACCGCTGGCGACCTTTCTCTTCGTCCCCTTTCTCGGCGGCAATGAACCGCGACGAGAACGGGATGGGGCCACCGCTGATCGCGCTCGCAGCGTCGGCGACAGTGTCACCGTTCTCACTCGTCTCCTCTTCCGTTGAAGGCGACATGGGTGTGATCTCCTGATCTTTTTCGAGGACTTCGACTACGTCGATTCGAAGGTGATAGACGAGCTCCTGCTCGCCGGCCTTTTTTGTTGCATTGATACTTGCTGTAGGCTTTGATGCCGTAGTTGCACTTGTGCCCTTGCCTGTACTGGATGCGGCACTACCATCAACAACTCATGAGGTCAGGTTCCACACGGCATCGATAATGAGAAGTGGGCCAAGCCCACCTGATCACAAACTGGCTGACTTGCGAGACAGCCAAGATGAAGCCGACAACGATCGTGATCTTCATCAAGCCTTCAAACGGATATGCGAACCAGAACGCGACGACACAGCTCAAAAGGAAGAGACCGCCCAAGCCACCGGGGAACGCGACGGAAAACGCCGACGGCGGCGACTGCGTCGATACAATCAAACCCGAGTTCTGTGGTGTGAGCGGCACGACGGGCGGGGCTGGCGTGCATCGAATGTAGGCTACATGCGTTCCAACAGTTAGACCTCCGCAGCCCAAGAACAGACTCTTGATCTCCCTGGCACGCACCATGTACTTTCGTGAAAGTCACGACACTGGGATCCAGTGCGCGCGGCCGAGGAGGCGTCGTCAACACAAACTCTTTCTCTTGTTTCAGCAGCGTCTCCACATTCGCGCCCAGCGACTGATGCGTCACATGGATCTCCTCGCCGTCGCTCAACACGATCACGCACGAGTCTTTCCCACGGAACGCGCCCAGTTCAACCTCTGTCTGCAGGTCTAGTTGACGCTTGATGACTCGCTCACGCGCCGATTGCGGTGAGGAAGTGTCGATCACGCTCACGACAAGCACACGCGGAACCAGCTACACGCAACGCCATTCGCACACGACGAGTCAAAGACCCAAGTCATTCCGGTTCGAGTTCGAAATACATACCAGAATGTCCGTCTTCTCGGCCACGACCGGATCGTCGCCCATGACGCCTTCTTCGAAATTGCTGGAGTCAGATATCAACATAACTGCGGTTTTAGTTAACCACGCATCGAACACAGACCAACAACCCTACGAGTTCCGTACCCGGACGCGGCCGACGTGAACTTCTGAATCACTTCCAGAGGCCACTTGGGCGTGAAGTGAATGGTCTGCGCGACTTGGATAGCGCGGTTGATCGTGTTCACCCAGCTGGTCGCGATCTCCATCGTGTCTGCGCGCAAGAACATCAACAGCGACTTTTTCCGCTACAAGTATGCAAGAATTTCCTAGCGTCAGAAGTCACAGCCTATGAATCCGACTGCTCATCATCTTGAACGTACTGAGATGACAGCGATGAAGGCTGTGGACATGCCCGTTTCAATCGAGCCGTACGGCGCGTCTTCGGGTGGCACAATACGCGCCATGCCAATCTCACTGAGAAGCGCCTGCACAACATGATAAACCACAGTGCCACCACGTTACATCTTCAGTCAACGATCACTCGTTCCGGACACACAACAGAGCGGTACCTGTCCACGCTCCTTGCCAAAGAGCTCGTACTCTTCGGTCTTGCGGTAGTAATGCAGGCTCCGCGTTGACAGGATGAAGAGCCGCTTGGCCCAGCCGCCGCGGACGGCGCCGTCGCGCCGCTTGTCCAGCGCGCCGGACGCGAGGATGCCAATGCTCGTACCCGGCAGTAAGCCCGGCAGCGGCACGGTGCGGAACGACTGCAGCGAGCGGTTTGAAAACGCTCCGGACGACGAGTTCACGCGGCTCAGACGCGCGACGGTGCGCGGCGACATGGGCGGCAGCACCGACGCCGTGGACGATGGCGTTGACATGGCGTCGAAGTTTGTAGCTCTTCAATAGAAACCGAAAAGCGTACTCCGTCGGGAGGGAGCCCAATTGCGAGCTGGACAGTGGTGCGTGAACGCGGAGAGGGAGCGTGCACGGCGCGTGCACAGTGCCAATGTGGGAGCAGCGCGACTATGTGTGTTGCTTCCGTGTCGGTCAGCGGCAATGCGACCGAGCGATCCACAAGGGCGGAAGAGCGAGTGGGGAAAAAGTGGCCCGACATTTTCCGCGAATGGACGTTACTCGCACGCAGCCTGTATCTGATTGGCTTAAATTTTGGAGGTAGGGGATTGGTTGATATTCAAATACGAACTTAGTCGATAGATCGTGTGGACCACATTTTATGTACTGATTTAGTGGAGCTCACATGGTTGAAGCTCGATTTTTTTTCCACGGTGGTGGTAAGTTACCACTGGTAACCACCTGTCGCATCGCATACACTCCCGATCCCAGTGGGATCGGGAGTGTATGCGAAAAGCGCTGGGATTCCCAGCGCGTTTTCACGAACCTGGAAAAAGCGCCAGACGAAAATGCACCACCGGCTAGAGTCACACGCCCTTCGAGCCTTCTCTCGCAACTCGCCCAAGGCTGCATGTCTGGGTCGACGGCGTGTCCATGAGATTCCAGAACACTGCTGCCACAGTGTTGGACTCTGTTCTTGGTGGGTGGCAGAGTGGCAGAGTGTGCCATCAGTGCCTGGGGCCCAGGCTGGGCGACGCGCTCGAGCCCCTACCCCCATTCCAACCAGGACTATCACTCGTCCCCTAAAGTTCTCTCTCTCTTGCGTTGGTTTCCTTCCCTCTCTCCGTGTTTCTTCTCCCCGTTTCTCGATCAGAACGCGATTTCCTCGGCTCCCCACGGAAAACACCACCAACAAAGCCCCAACTTTTTCCAACGAAGATGGCGTGCGCGGAACCCCGTTTGACGGCGCTTAAGATCGCCCACAAGGGCGAGATCCACCGCCTGCGCGTGGACCTGCAGAGCTTCCAATTTGCGGACCTCCAGTCGCTCGTGGCCGAGACCTTTGCGCTCGCGCCCGCGGGCTTTGTCGTGCAGTACAACGACCCCGAGGGCGACGTGCTGAACGTCACTTCGCAGGCCGAGTACGACGAGGCCTGCCGCGTCTTCCTCTCGAGCGCGGACGCCGTCAAGTCGCTGCGCTTCACGGCCGTCTCGCGCTCGCAGGTCGCGTTCCAGGAGAATGTGGCCGAACCTATCCTCAAGGCCATCGAGAAGCTCGTCGAGACGCTCAAGGCCACGATGGAGAAGGTCAAGCAGGAGCAGTGGGCCCAGCGCGCGCAGAGCGGCGTCGAGCACACGGGCGAGGCTATTAAGACGGGCGTCGGCCACACGGGCGAGGTGCTCAACCGCGCCGCCAAGGACGCGCGCGAGTCGCTCGAGCACACGGGCGAAGTGCTCACGCGCGCTTCGCTGGTCGCGCGCGACTCGCTCTCGGCCGCCGGCAAGTCGATCCAGGAGATTCCCTTCGAGAAGGTGCTCAAGGACACGGGCGACAACCTGAAGCTCGCGGCCGAGAGCATTGGCTCGTTTGCTAACGAGCTCGTCGAGGAGATGCGCAAGTTGCCGGTTGTCCCCGCGACGTCACCCGTCGTGCCGGCGCCCGCGGCCGAAGTGACCACGGCGTTTGAGCAGACGCCGACGCCGCCGACCGAGGCCGAGTGGGAGCAGGTCGACGAGCAGGCCGCGCCCGCTGCGGCGGTCGAGGAGGCGCCTGTTGTCGTGGTAGCTGAGCCCGAGATTGTCGAGGTGGTGGCGCCGCCGGCCGTGTCGCCCGAGGAGCAGAAGTGGGCTGCCCACATTGCCATGATCCGCGACATCATCCCGGGCGTGGACGCGCGTGAGATCGTCGACCGCCTCGAGCAGTGCCAGGGCAACGTCGAGGTCGTCATGAACGCGCTCATGGAGGAGATGTAAGGTTGTGGATGGCTCCCTCCCTCCCGTCTCTCCGTCCTCCCCTTATGCCGTTTCCATACATTTTTCCAAATTCATTATCCACCCAACAAGAACCACGCTCAACCGGAGAGCTTCATCTCGCTTTCCTGGTTTCTACCGGGCATAGCAACAACCACAAACAGCTTTCACGAGAAAACAAGAGAAAACAAATGATCACCACGAGCGTTTTATTTACGTGGGTCAATTCCTGTGTCCGCCGCTTCCAACCTCCTCCTACACCGTGAGCTCGTTTAGTCCCCGCACACGGAGCGGATGTCAAAGCCCACAGAGTAGTCGTCGTCGTCTTTCGCCGCAGAAGCCATTGAGGCAGCCGCCGCACGCAGCCTCGGCGTCATGGGCTGCGGCAAGTGCGGGTAGTAGTTGCCGCGTGTGGGCGAGATCGCGATGCCTTCCTTGTGGATCTGCTCGGCCGCGCGCTGCTTCTTCTTGGTCTCGACCAGCTTCTTGACGGCGCTGTCGTGGTGCCACGCCTCGGTGAGCGTGCGCCGCGTGTCCTCGCGCTTGCTCGTTTTCTTTTGCTCGAGCTCTTCCATTTCCTGGCGGATCTTGCGCAGCAGTGTCTTCTCGTCGGCGAGGTGGCGCTGCCGCGTGTCCACGCGCTCGAGCTCCTTGGTGTGGATCTGCTCCTGGAGGTGCTGCTTGAGCTCCTGCTTGGTGCGCTGCAGGTACGCCTTGTCCTCAAACCCCAGCCGTGTCTGCTCGCCCTCGCAGTAGAACGAGCACACGGACGGGTCCAGCGCCTTGAGCGCGCCCTTCTCATGCTTTTTTTCGCTGTGCCGCTCGTCCATTTGGACCACAATCTGCCGTTGGAGGTCTTCGGCACAGAGGCGCCGCATGCGGTTCTCCAGTGCGACCGTGTCCAGGTCGCGCTTCTGTTGGAGCTGCAGGTCGAACGCGTACTTGGCCTCGCGGTCCACGTCGTCGGCAAGCGACGCGATGTGGCGCTTGTACGCCGACTCCATCACGGGGTTGCCCTTGGCCGGCGAGCCTTTGATGCCGAACAGTTCGAGCTCTTCCTCGAGACTCACTTCGTACGCGATCAGGTTGTCCGGGTTGCTACGGTGCGTGGGCTGGGCCTCCTGACCGTCCGTCTCAAGGGAGATTTGATTTGCGTCTCCAAGAGATTCACGTCGCCCCGTGTGGACGTGGGGCACGTTAAACTCCAGTTGGTCTTCCGGGCAAATGTCAAAGTCCGCGAGGTTCCCGAGCACTGACGGTGGACTGCCGATCATCGAGCGCGTGATCTCGTCCTCGAGTGCGCGCGGGAACCGCAGCGGGTCGAAAATCATCGAGATGCACCGGTTCTTGGCGATCAGCCGGCCGGCGTTGAAGGCGATCGACATGGGCGCGCCGCTCGACGTGACTTCGCCGATCTTCTGGAGCATGTCGCGCACGCCGCAGAATACCAGGTCTTTCGTGAGGTTCTTGGAGAACTTGATGGCGATCTTAGTGAAGTTGATATCCTCGCAGGACGAAAGCTGCGGCGGCACGAGCAGCTTCTTCTGCTGGAGGTTATACGTCTTGATAAAAGTATCGGAAAGCAGAAACACGGGCCGCAGCTTGACCTGGTTCCGCGAGGTGGTGCAAGTCTCCCAACTGATCGTCGCGAACGTCGCGATGTGGACGCCCTGCGGAATTGCCCACGGCGAGAGTCAGTTGGACACTTTGATGCATGCACGTTTCGTGGCTAGCGCTTACCTTGCCCGAGTTGAACCGCGAATCGATCCAGTCGTTCAGCGCGCGCCAGATCTCTTCGAGCGTCTCGTGCTTCTTGTCGATTGCGCACTTTGTGCGGGACATGCGCGCGCTGCAGTCATTCAGCAGATGGCGCAGCGTGTACAGCGACATCTTGCTTCCGACTCTTCCTGGGCCGACAGCACTCGTACAGGTCACGCAAGCCACGCACGGGGTCGATGGGTTTGGACGCCCGTGAGTTGTCCGGAGACTCTGCCCGTAGTCACGGTGAGTGAAGGCAATGGCTGCACGCTCACTCTGACTCGGACGATGCTGTCTGGCGCCTATCAATAGCGGTGGTGAGCTCCCTAAGAATACAAAGCCGAGGTGAACGAAGTGCCTGCATGTTCCTTGGCTAGAGGAAATGCCAGAGCGCACTGCCGTTGTGACGAAGTACGCGACCCATTATGCTGTGTCCAGATGTAGGCGAATTGCATGGTGCAACACCATGCCACGCCACGCACTAAGAACGATAGCAACAAGTAGCGAGACCACTTTCAAATCACCACAAACGTTCATTCAATCTATCCCTCTCCGAGTTGATGAAACCGCGGAGGTGCAGTGCAAATCGCTTCATGTACTACAGTGGGAACCTTCATGGTTTCCAACCTCACGGCGACTGAATACTCAGCCGCCGCGACATGCAAATCGCCGCGCATTCCTTCATCATTCGATAGATGCGTCGCTCACTGAGCCCCGCTTGCGTGAGCATCGTGACACGCTCAAAGGGCTTCAACCAGCGCACGCGATTGCGCCGGCGATGCTGTTGTCGCGCGCGGAGCTTGGCCGTGTTGCGTGCTTGTCGCTGCTTTGGGTCCTCATCGTCTGGCCGATGCATCGACAGATCGTTCGCTTTCCCATCGTATTCTTCCGCGCGCTCGTCGTGGGCGTCGAGTGGCGTGCTCCAGACGCACTTGGGTGTCTTCGCGAGTCCAACCGAGGGGCCTCCGTGTCGAGGGATCGAGGAGCCGCCGATGGTCACGTCAAACTCGTACACCGTCACGATCGACCAGCGCACGCACTTCTTCGACACGCGGTTCTGCTCGGCGGCGGCCTTGGTGTGCATCGTGCTCATGCGTTGCGTGGGCTGTTCTCGCTTCTCTCGTTGGGCGCTTCTCGTTGGATGCGACACTCAAGCGACGCGTGGCGAAGGCGCGGACTGACTCGGAAGTCGCAGGCGCTTTTCCGAGATGGGGAGGAAGGGGGGCTGTGGTGCCTGATTCCGTCATAGACTTGGCTCGGGTCGTTAGTTATATTTTCCACCCGAGGCGCTCAGCGCAGCTTCCCTTCTTTCATAGCCCGAACGGACGGAACAGACATCGCTGTTGTCGGTACGAGCCTTCCGGGATCGGCGCGGGAGCGAACGCAGTGGCACAGTTGGCTGGGCCGTCTGGTCAGGCCCTGGACTGTGTGCCCGTGTCTCGCTTGCCCACGCTTCAACCGAGAGCGGTGAGTGTTTGTTTCTTTTTTCGTCTTTTCTTCGCTTTCTTTCTTTACCGCAGCGGCGCATCTCCTGAGCCAGCGACGTGACGCGACGCGCCGCTTCCCTGCTTTCTCTTCCAACGGAGCCAAGACTCTTGCAAAGAGAGAAACCATAATGCTGGGGTGGGTGGGGGACCTTTCACATGTCGACGCCAACAGATCTAATTGGCTATAAATGACCCCCATTTTCAACCTAATCCAGACAGCACCAAACGAGTTCTGGCTAAGCTAATCAATGAAGTTGGAGCATGTTGGAGGCGACGTTGGTGATGATCACAGTGGCCTTCTCACCCTCACCGTGCTTCGCGGTGCTCCTATGACCGGAGACGACAACGCCCGCGGGGACCTCAATACATGCCGACGCGCTCGCGCCTTTGCTGGCCACGCGCACGGCGACAATGAAGAAGTCTGCGCTCATCTGTGTCAACTTCTCGACTGTGCAGTGCTTCGTCCGTAGGTCGTCTTCGATGAAGTCGTCCACGGGCTCACTGAAATGGACGTGCACGCGACGAGTCAGCGATATGGAGGCGACGCCTTCGTTCTTGTTGCTGTTGTCTTGCAGTGCGAGCAGCAAGAGCACGTGCATCTCGTTGGCGTCTGGCAACAGAACCATTTGTCAGAAGCGCAGCATGTAGTGGTTTTCTTCTGCCACACTCACCTGCAAGCAGACATCTCACTTTCATCTCACCCACGGCATCGCTGCGACCGTAACCAATGATGGCGCGGGGTTGCACCCCGTCCGCAGAAAGTTGTCTGCCACGCGCATGGGCGGGGGGAATGTTCCAGTCTTAGCGAGTTGCCAAACGCAGATCTGAACGTTCACGTACCTGTCTGCACCGCGCGCAAGCAGCAGCTTTACAATCTCGAATCGCGCGAAGAAGCTTGCAATATACAGCGCCGTTCGCTAGCGTTCCACCATTCACACGAAAGTTCAGCGCATGGCGGCAGATTGGAGCCAACGTCGCGAGAACGGTTCAGTAAGACAACCTGCTCCGATCCCTGCGCGAGCCAGCAAAATGTTCACACAGTGAGCCATTACACCATGGTGCATCCAGAGTTCTTTGAGCTGCTCCTTGCGATATACAGACTACACTCACAAAACACTGGACAGATCGATGCGGTCAGCCCATCACTCTGCACATCGCGCCGCGCTGGCCCGCACGATCCACAGTTGCGTGTACCTTAGTGAATCCGAGGTGTGGGTACACGTCAAGGATTCGCTGCACTTGGCCAAAATGGTTATCGCGGATGGCGCCGAAAAGTGAGTCCAGTAGCTCTTTGGAAGCGTCACGCGCGCCGCGCGCGGGCGCAGCTGCCGCGTACTTGGCACCGTGCGCTCGGCGCCACCACTGGAAGTGTTTGACGCTCAGAGGACGAGCGCTGTGGGGCTGCAGCGACTCGGCCTGACTTGCAGCATACGCACCGCTCCTCATGCCGCTTGGGAGAGTCTTTGCGGTGGATGCCCGACGTTTCGCGAGACGCACTGGTGGCAGGTGGGTACACTCCCACCCAGTCCGTCACTAAAGGGTGTTTTGTATAGTCTCCTGCTGCATAGCACCTCATTTTAGTGGCACAGAGTCATAGAGAATCAAGAGCAGTCGAGAATCGAGAATTTTCACTTGAGCGAGGCGCCCCTTACATCTGTGCGCACAGATCTTCGTTCTCACCATAACTCGTACCCGCACAGTGCGGTACGAGTTATGGTGAGAACGAAGAGCGCAATGATTCCCGCTTGGAGCGCATGTATGTATACACGCATATAATATATGCGATAATATTATTATGCGTATGGGACGCGTGCGGCGGATCGCATGTTTCAAACGTGCCTGTTGGCACCATTGCCAATTTGATGATCTCTCTTTGCATCCCAAAGTGTACCCCTAGCCCTCCTCGCGCTCCTGTCCACTCCCCAGCCTGAATTCCTGCTTTGACTGGTCTCCAGTATGCGGCTGACATTCTGGAGCCTCAAAATCTTGTCCCCCACAGTCCACTGTGGGGGACGCATCTCGTGGGTCCTGATTTTTTCTCCCATCCGCCCGACGCTTGTGAGTTGGCCGCGCCCAAACGTGGCCTCGCTTTTGTTCGGGTGGCTTATCGTTGGGTTCGCCCACCCGCCCCCCCACACACAAAGCAGCAGACCAAACCTCGCTCTCTCCCTCCCCAGGCCATTGGCCGGTC
>JAADXJ010000998.1:0-12000 GCA_023337735.1 Pythium biforme
ACTCTCCTGTTACGCGACCCCACAGCCACTGATGCGCTGGCTCGAGTTTGCTTGCGCCGATGGCGACCTCGACGCGATCAAGCTACTTCTCGATACCAAGATGAACGTTAACCAGAAGGTACGTTTCGGAGCGAATAACACGTCGCCAGCTCTTCTTAGTGAACGATGATACTGAGATTTTGGGACATAGAAATATGGCAGGTGCCTCCTCCACACAGTCTGCGCGAATGGGGATGCGGCCGTCGCAAAAGTGCTTCTTGATGGCCACGCCGACCCAGACTGTCGCTCGGATGTACGATTGTTCAGTCCACCGGCATTCATCAATCGCTTCATTTTTCAGCTTGTCCGATGTGCATTCATAGGGAGGATCAACTCCACTTCATTTGGCGTCACGATCCGGACATGTCGAAGTGGTCAAACTTCTTCTGGTCGCGAAAGCTGTTACCAACGCGCTCGATAATGTACGTGTCAGAAGCAAAGTAAGCACACAACGATCTACATTCCTGTCTTCTTGCTGACAAGCGGGTCGCTACTAGTCGAAGCACACGCCATTGTATGAAGCAAGTCGATACGGCAACGTTTTGGTCGTGAAACTTCTGCTCGAAGCAGGTTCCGTGATGTCGGTTGATCCAGATATTCGTTCGGAAACTTCAACCTACGGCGAAGCACCAGGCCCTGCCGACGACACTGTACACGCACTGGATAACAAGACGCTATTCCTCTTCCCCTTCGATCGATCCACCAGCACCTTTGCCAGCGTTGTCGACTATCTTCTTGCAGCTAATTCGGTTTTAGCATTCGGCGCGGAGGTGAGTACCGTATCTGAAATGACAGGTGGACTTGTAAACCTCTTCGTGAAATTCACAGGATTTTGTGCTACGCACTAGTACGAAAACTCTCTCTTGTATGCTGCCAGTGAACACGGCAGCGAGGAGGTTGTTGCGCTCCTTGTTGGAAAAGGGATCGATGCCAACTGGAAGGTGCAGCGTCGATGACTGCAATAATGCAATAACTCATCATCGCACAACTGACGATTGTTGACGCAGGAAAACGCGGCAAAGCACGAGCTGGTGCGAAAGTCGTTGGACGTAGCGTGCAGCCGTGGTCATCTGGGTGTGGTCAGATTGCTACTGACTGCGGCGACCGACTCCTACGTCGTTGACAAGGTACGCATGCGATCACCTCTCACAAATCGATTAACAATTCGAGCCAGAGCTGAACATGATGCGTCCTGCGTCAGTCCATGATCTACGCAGCATGCAAGTCTACCAACGACGAGCTCGTCAAGTTGTTTGTGAACACCAACGTGGATCCCAACCTCATTGTTTCCGACGACGAGTCTGCGGTAAGCCTGTTCCTTTTTTCCCTTACTCTAATGGCATAGTACTGAGCGTTTGGCGGTGTGAAAAGGGCGAGCGCATGATTCATGTGGCATGCGAATCTGAGAATGCCAATGCACTTCGCTACCTCATTACCAGAGGTGCTGATGTGAACTGTATTCGAAAGGTACAGACTCTACCTCTTGCGAAACTGCCCATAGGCATGATGAGCTCACTAATTTGGTTCCTTTCGCTTAGTATAAAGGTTCCGATCAGCGCGGCAGCACACCCCTCCATATTACGTGCGAGCGACGAAGCATTGAACATGTACGGCTCTTGTTAGAAGCTGGTGCCGACCCCAGCGTTCGCGACCAGGTGAGAGGCTCTGTCTTGCTTTCTGCTGTATTGTGGCTCACCTTATTTTGGCTTTTAACACTGTGTGAATCGCTTTGCAGCAAAAATGTACCCCGATGTATTACGCAGTGCGATTTACGAAGGGTGTGTCACTTGCACAACTGTACGAATGCGTACTCCTCCTTGCAGATCATGGTGGTGAGTGGGATTCCAGATGTGACTCGCTGATCGAGCGCCCCAAGAAGGCCGCTTTCACGTGGGACACAAACGATTTTGCTGACTCAAGGCTGCCCAGCTTGCGGGCGTGTGTCCAACACTGGCACATGCAGCGAAGCAAACATCCGCAGTGCCCACTCATCGACGTCCCCATCGAAGTGCTTGAGCGAGGCGAGCGCGCCGTGCAGACCTACATGGCCGAGATCGAGGCCTCTGGTACGAACGGCGTACTGCATCGACGCAAGATCTGCATCGTCGGTCCCGGCTGCTGGGGCAAAACCAGCCTCGTCAAGTCTGTCACGCAACTCAAGTCGTCGCTGACCCACATCGACGACCGTACGATTGGCATCGATCTGTTTTCGTGGGAATTCGAAGAGAAATCGCACCTCGGCGTCACCCAGCGCAGCCAATGTGTGACGTTCTGGGACTTCGCGGGTCAAGACGAGTACCAAGTAGCCCATTCCGTCTTTTTCTCCCGTCGCACTTTGTTCCTCGTGTGCGTGGACGCCGCGGCGTACCATACCGCACTGGCTCGCCATCGTAAGGGCGTGTCCGAAGGCGAGGAGAAGTGCCTCGAGGCGAATGCGACCATGGACCTGTTCGTGAAGCAACACATTACGCGCTGGATGCGCATGATCTTTGCTCGTCAGCCGGACGCCGAGTTTGCAGTCGTGCTCACCAAGTGCGATCTGATCGAGCACGACGCATCCCGAATCGAGGCGATCAAAACCGATCTCACGCGGCGATTTAGTCGCCTGGCACAAGCATACATCGGTGAGGTTGACCGCCAACTGAAGCAAGTGCGACAAGATATGACGCGTGGTGGATCTTCCCGTTCAGGTGCGGCGACGGTTTCACAGGCACGAGAACTCGAGGCGCTCAAGAGCAAGGCGTTGAAAAATCTAGTCCCAAACGAGTGGATCGCAGCGAGCTGCAGTGACGTGCAGTCCGTCGAGACGGCGCAAGTGCAGCTGAAGGCGCTTATCTTGCGCAGCAACCAGAGTTTCCCCATGCCAGAGACGTACTCGCGTGTGTTGGATGTGATTGTGACGACACGAATTGCTGCCGAGGCTGACGACGCCAACACCAGAGTCCAAACGACGTTCGTCAAGATCGAGGCGTTGGTGCAGTCGATACGAGAGACGATTCCGGAACTCACGTCCGACATTTGTCACATCATTCTTCAGCTGCTACACGATTTGGGCGACGTATTGTGGTACAACGAGCTCGGCTCGGACGTGCTATGCGAGACCGTGATGCTGGATCCGCAGCTTATGATCGATTTCATCCGCCAAGTGATCAACCACAAGCACACGGGGGAGATCATGCCGCACAAGAAGCTGCGCAGCATGCCGCTGTGGAAGCACGTGGACGGCGACATGACGCTCGCGCTCAAGCAGGTGCTGCAGCACTTCCACTTGGCATACCCAGCTGGCCAGCACCTCCGCTGGGACTCGGACTTGATTGTGCCCACGTATTGGAAGCACAAGGCGAAGCAGCTTGGCGGAAATACCTGCGTGGAGGCAACGACTTCGCCGCCATCGCCAGTGAGTCTGACGACGGGAGTGCCACCCGCGTGCCGCGTGCGGTGGGAGTACGACGTGGGCACGGACCCGCCAGATACGCTGTTCGAGCACTTTGCCGTGTCGAGTTACTCGTCGCTGTTCACGCGCGACGTGTCCCACGATCGCATTGACTTTCAGACGCACCAGCAGCAGCAACAGACGTCACCGGCGTACGCGTGCTGCATCATTGCGACGACCCAGGAGGACCGATACATCGTGGCTGTGGAAGCCCTCGCTGCAACACGAGACAACCCTCAAGCCTGGCAGGTCTTCCAACACGCCTGTACGTCGTTAGAGATTGTACTAGTGGACTACCCGGGGCTCATGGTCACGCGGCGGGCGGTGGATGCATATGGCCAAGACCACTCGCTCGACGACGTCGTGTCGGATCTCGCCGAGTTGCTGCCCTCCGACGACACAAAGTAGATCCGGCCGACCATGAACTGGCTGCCACCGGACTTGACATGGTACTACACGAAAGCATGGCTCGCAAGCCGCAAGACCTCTCATGCCGAAAAGCCAGACGCCGTGCTGCTGGACAAGCTCAACCAGTTCCAGCGCGTCATGGTCGAGATGCTCAAGAGCGGCAGCCGCGCTGAGTACCCAGCGCTGTGGACGCTTTCCTACGAGACGACACCAAAGAAGAAACTCTCACTGAGCATCCTGAGCGACCTCTCAGCTAAGTGCTGGCACAAGCCGATCGAGTTTCCGGTGCCCAACAAGGTGCTCAAGTTCTTTGCCAAGCACGACTTGATACTCAAGGTGCGTTATGTGGTTGGAACGAGGGGCTGAAAGATGCCGGGGTTCTCACATTGCTTGTTATGTTTAGGTCGGGTTGTCGGTGTTCTCGAACGTGACATCGCTCGCCCCCATTGGCGGCGACATGCTCAAGACCATCGTGGAGTCTGCCTCTGGCCGTACGATCTACTGCAGAACGCGAGTGCCCGCTTTGGATTTGCTGGTGTCTCACGTGTTGTGCATACCTTGGAAATGATCGTAGACATCGAGACCAAAGTCCAGGATGCGCAGGTCATCAACAACTTGATGGTGACCGCTGGCATCCAGGGCGACGCCGCGCAAACCTACAGGTCGAACAAGAAGAACGGAGACAAGCAGGCGCTTCTCCCCGACGACTCAATCGCGCTGCTGCTGGATCTGCTCAAGTGGCACGACGCGTCTTTTACGCACATCAAATTTTCCAAGTTCACGCTGCTTGAGCGCGGTCTCATCACCGCGAACGGCACGTTTGTGTGGGCCCATCGCTCGGAGATCGAGGCGAGCGACGGCGCGGTCACGTTGTGCCACGACTATGCGCACGGACCGTGAGACCACATCGTGTGCCACTCGTTCATGCTCGCCGACACCAGCCACGTCTCTTTGGTGGACTACATATGTGCTCCTCTGACCCTCCTACCTGTATTTCCCTCCACGGGGTGATTCGACTGGTGCAAACGAACCGACCTGTTGCCTTCCCTGTGGGGTCATTTCGTCACTCTCTCTCTCGTCCCAGGGTCACCGGGGATGCTCGTCGAGACGAGCACAGGAGACACCATATTAGCAGTTCATGGGATTGTCTTGGAAACTCGCTTGGGATTGGGACTTTGAACTACCGTGACAACGCTCCAAGCGACGCTTGGTGCCGACGTTGCCAGTGTGAAAGGACGTTTTGGATACTTTGAACGACCAGCCTCATTCAGTCTATCGGCATCGTAGAACAAAGCATGCGGAGAGTGCTATGGCTCGCGCTCGGCGCGCTGCTAGTCAGTCCGCTGGCCGCCGCCGACAGGTGCGTTCGATCGCGTGCGTGGTGCCGATCTTCCGCCTCACCATGGCCTCCGTCCTGTTGTCTCTCTGTTCAGGCCCGTGGCGAAGCATTTAGTCTACCACGTGGATCCGGGCGAGGAAGCCGTCATCGTGTTCAGAGGCTTCAACTACGACGGCGCCAAGGCATGAGGGCGTAGTCTCTTTGCTTTGTCGTCCATGAGGACTAACCACCGTGCCGTGGGTCTGTCAGCTCTCGGTCACGATCACGTCGCTGCCGCAGTACGGCGAGCTCTACCAGCTCTCCAAGGTCTTCAGCGACTATGGCTACGAGCCCAAGCGCGACGTCTCGCCCATTGCGACCGTGCCCACGGTTCTCACGGGCTCCAAGAACCGCGCCGTGTTCCTGCGGCCCATCTACGGCGGCGCCTCGCTCTACGACAAGGTACTCTCTCTCTCCCGTATCCTACAAGCTGTATACAATATGAGACTAACAGTGAGGTCGACTCAGTACGCCGAGTTCCGCTACACCGTGTCGAACGCCGCCGGTGAAGTCTCGAAAGAGGGCATCGTCGTGGTCACGACCAACGACGCGCTCGTGTCCAGCACGTTCGACGGCGGCATTGACAACTGGAGTCTGGTCTCCAACGGCAACAGCGCGCGACGCCCGCAGCACCAGCCCATCACGCGCGGCGGTTTGCTCAGCTACTACATTTACGCGCTCGACGCCGTGATCCACCGCCAGGAGAACGGCGACGACGCGATGCGCTGGTACTTTATGGCGCCGCCCAAGTTTCTGGGCAACCAGTGGGCATCGTACGGTGGCCTGCTCGAGTTTGTGCTCTCGTCGGCCGAAGGCAGCTTCGACGCGGCCAATTTGAACTTGAATGGCAACGGCCACTTGGTGGTGCTCGAGTGCGCGACCTGCAACCTCAACACCGGCGTCACGCTCGCGATGCCGTTGAGCAAGACGTTTTCGTACGACGGCACGACGACGCAGTTCAGTTTGCCGCTCCACGAGCGCGCCGGGTGGCTCAAGGACCCCAAGAACATTGTGCTGCCGTGGACAGCGCCGTCGCAGTGCGAGATGGTGGGCGTGCTCTCGGCGCTTACGTCGCTGCGGATCTTGGGGGATTTCACGCGCGGGTACGAGAGCGTTGCGCTCGACTCGGTGCGGCTCAAGCACGGCCAGGGCATGCCGCGCGCGTGCTACACGTAGATATAAAACCAACACGAGTGCTACACTTTCTTACCGGTGGATACAACAGTACGGTGTTTGTGCCAATCGACTAGGGCGGCGGCAGCTCGAGCACGCCCGGGAAGAGCACTTCGCACTGGATCGGGTAGTGGTCCGACGGGTACCGGCCGTTGCGGTCCTCGGTGATTACTTCGGTCACGAGCACTTTCATTTGCGGGCGGTAAAAGATCCAGTCGATGTGCATCTCGGCGGGCGTCGCGCCGCGTTCGCCGTCGTTGTGGATGCCGGCCCAGCCGTGGTACGTGTACGAGACCGTGCCGATCTGCTGCTTGGCCTCGGGCCACGCCTCGAGCAGCTGCGGGCCATCAACGTCATTGGTAAAGTAGCTGTACGTGCTTGTGTGGCGGTACGTGTTGAAGTCGCCGACCAAAAACAGCGGCGCGTCCGGCGACTTGGTGATCTGCTGGATGCGGTCCCAGAGCAAGCGCGAGCCTTCGGCACGCGAGTTGGCGCCCACGTGGTCGAGCTGCGTGTTGAAAAAGAAGAACTCTTGCTTGGTCGCGAGCAGGCGGAACTTGCACCACGTCACAAGGCGCACGCACGCGGCGTCCCAGCCCTTGGTGTTCGCTGTGTCGGGCGTTTCCGAGAGCCAAAAGTTGCCACCGTCGAGGAAACTCACGACCGACGTGTCGTAAAAGATCTGCTCAAATTCGCCGTTGACTTCGCGCTCGATGCCAAAGCGCTCGTACGGGTGTGTCAGCAGGCCCTATCGAAAGACCCCACATCAGTTCGCTATTTTGGACGCCACCGAATAAGAAGTGATATAAGCGTACGTGAAGCTCGGTGAGCTGGTCCTTGAGGCCCTCTTGCGTGCCCATGACGGCCGGGTGGTACCGATTGATAATGTCGGCGACGTGGTCCCGGCGGTAGGACCAGCCGTTGAAGCCGTCGCTCGCGCCGGCAAAGCGCAGGTTGAAGGTCATGAGCTTGAGGTTGAGCGGCGCCGCTAGCGCCTCGGCCGCGCGGCCGCCTTTGAGCCGCGGGCCGCCGGCCGCAACATCCAGCGGCGCTGCCCCGTTGACTACATCGGTCGGTAAGGACGCACCCGGCAGCGTCTTGTACGCGACAAAGAGCAAGAAGCAGAAGAGCGTGCCGACCACGATGAACACGCGGTCCTGGAGCGAGGTCGCGTTGCTGCGGCCCGCGGGCCCGCGACGCCGCGATGGGCCGGCGCCGGCGCCGCCACTGCCGCTGGCACTGAATTCGGCGTGGCGGTACGGGTTGCGCGGCGCGCTGCTGCTCGGGAAGAACGCGTCGAAACCGTTCATCGCGTGCCGAGGAGCGACGGAAAACGCTAATGCCGGCGAAGGTGTCGGTCCGCCCACGTGGCTGTCAAGTGCGGATTTCAGTGACAGACTCAGATGAGGAGATGCGATACGAACAGTTGTAATCAGAACGTCTATGGCGGTTTGTAACATGATTGGTCCATAGAGTAGAACATGGGGGACTATTCATGAGAGAACAGTACAATCCCGAAATTTTGGACCTCTTCGCTGTGAAATGGAAAGCGACCAAGCAAGCACTCCACCATCATCCGAATCGAAGCGGCGCCCCCCACGACACGTTCCTTCGTACAGACAGCCATGGGCCTGCTGACGCCGTCGACGACGATCAACTACGACTTCGTCGCGGGCGTGTACGGCGCGTTCGCGCTGCTGAGCGTCGCGCTGTTCGTGGCGCAGCGCTTCACGTCGGCGGTCGACGGCTTCTACATCGTGCTGGCGCCCTTTGTGCCGTGCTTCTTCTGGGCGCTGCTCGTGCGTCAGCGGTGGCTCGCGCTGCGCAAGGACGATGACAGCAACAAGGCGACCGGCGCGGCGGCTGAGACCGAGACCAAGAAGGACAAGTAAAGACGACCAAGGTTTCCCCCCGCCCCAAACAAAGAAGAACGTTTCCCAATAGACCAAGAGACAGAAAGGTAATAGAAAACAATCGTGTGCTGTGTGTGTTTGTGGTGAGAGCTCTTACGCTGCGGTGGCGTTGCCAGCAACGACCGCCGCACCATCACGTTGTGGTGGTGGTGTGGCTATCGACAAGAGCGCCCGCCAGGCCGTGCCGGCCTCTGTGTCGCCATTGTCTTCGACAGTTGAGAGTCGGTGAGTCAGCATGACGAGGAGCTGCTCGTAGTGGAGACCACGCGTTGACCGAACCTTTGCTGCTTCCCCAACGTCCTCACCATTGTGAGCACTGTCCAGCATCGCGATCACGTGCGCGCTGACGAGCGCTGCGCGCTGCGGCGATTGCAAGAGGCACCGCGGCGACGCGCGGCGCAGCAGTTGGTCCAGCACAAGCTGCTCGACGGCGCGTGGCTTCCACTGGATCGCCGAGCGCGACGCCACGCGGTCGGCTGCGCGCACAAAGCACGCGTCGAAATGCGCGTCGTACAGCGCCGACAGAGAGCCGCGCGACTCGACCTCCCTGAGCATTGTGAGCGTCGACGTCGCCCTGTTGTGATACCCAGCAGTTAGGTCATATGACAATATCCCTATCGAGCCACCAGCACGTACATCTCTGCGATCTCTTGGTGAGCTGTCTCCGCGCGCAGCGCCACGGCCACCTCAAAAAGCTGGTCAAAGACGCGCTCGAGGCCCGTGAGTCGGCCATGCTCGAGGAACAACGCCGAGACGGCGTCGTGGCCTCGTCCTACGTTTGGCACGTAAAGAAAGAGGTCTGTCAGCACCACTTTCCAGTCCATCGCCGACTGATAACCCCACAAGACAACGTACGTTGGAGAAGCGCCATGAGCTGGTGCGCGAGCGAGGCTTGGGCCATTTTGATCCTCGGCGTCTCAAACGCCACGACATTCTCGCTCGCGAGCGCGTCCACAATGTCTTGCACATGCGGCAGCAGCGTCTTGTCCAGCGAGCCGCCGAGCACGAAATGGAGCACGTCGAGCGCTGCCGCAAGTTGCTCGGGCGACACGACGCTGCCCACGGTCTCCTCTTCGCCCCGGATACGCGCCAGCAACAGTGGCAGGTACGTTTTTGGCTCGACGAAGCGGCCCACGAGGTCTGCGATCTCCTGGAAATGCACAGCGTTTTCGCTGGCCTCGCTATGATCCCAGGTCTTGAGCAGCGTCTGCAGCAGCACGTGGGCGTCCACCGTGATGGTCTCTTCACCGTACACGATCACGCACTTGAGCAGCCGCACGGCGTGGGCGCGCGTGGGCGACTGCCAGTTCGCGAGCTCGCGCAAAATCGGATTGAGGAACCGCCGCGTGCGACTGCGTACGTACAGCCGCGTGCCCAGCGACGGCCGTGCGCCACCAAAAGGTGGCGGCAGCGGCTTGCGGTAGTTGTAGCTCGGGTTCTTGCCATCCACGCCGTACTGCTTCATCTCGAGCACTTCTTCGCCGTGCTCCTGTTCGTACCGTCTGCCCAACTCGCCCAGTGTTTGCATCGCGCGACGCGAGATCTCGTCCAGTTCGTCCGACACGGCACTGAGCACGTAGGGCATGAGCCGGGACTCGTGGTCGAACCGGTCGGGGAGATGCAAGAGCCAGTCCTGCACGAGGCCATAGAACGCCGCGCGCACACTGGCGTTGGCGTCCTGGTCGAGCTTTGCAAAGTAATTGACGCGCACTTCGCCCGTGTAAAACGCCGCGATCGGGATCACGTTCTCGTCGCGGTGGCCCAGCAAATCTACAATCGCCTCGGTCCCGCTGCCTTTGCACTTTTCAAAGTTGGGGCACGCGACGAGCGCCTGGACGCACTGCAAGGCCGCGACGCGCACGCGCGCTAGCCGGTGGAGCAGCAAGTGCTTGGCCGCGCGCACAAAGCCCACGGTAAAGTGCTTCATGACACTGACCATGTGGTTGCACAGACGCACGAGCACCGAGCACGCGCGGATGTTGGCCTCGTGGAAGTCGTCGTGGAGCGCGCTCACGAGCACGAGCACAATGTCGAACACGTATGCGTGGAGGATCGACGCGGCGCTGCGCGCGAACGCGGCGTCGAGCAGCGCAGCAACAAGATCGAGAAGTCGCAAGCGGATCTCTTCGGACCGCTCGTTGTGTCGGAGCCGCGCGACGTCGGTTTGGGAGACGAGCACGCGGCCGCGCTTGAACGCGTCGTGGAGGAACTGGTCGCGCGTGAACACCTGGTTCTCTTCGTCGTAGCCCCACTGCGAGTCGATCCGGTTCGCGATCGCTGGCATGAGGTACGGCAGCACGCGCAGCAGATCGGGCTCGTGTGGGACCAGCGCCGTGGTCAGGCGGATGCACACGTCGCGCACTTTTTCCACGGGGTCGTTGAAGCGCTTGAACAGTGGCTTGGCGATGTCGTGGAAGCTCGTGTCGTCGGGCAGTGGCGACTTGAGTGACGTGGTGTGCTCGCTGGAAAGGAAGTGGGCTTCCAGCGCCAAGGCGGCCTGCTTGCGTACGGCTTGGCGCTCGTCGGCGAGTCGGTTGAGCTCTCGCGCGAGTGCGAACGGCTCCTGGCCATGGATACGTTCAATGGACGCGCTAGGGGATCTGAAGGCGTCTTCCTTCATCGGTGTCTGGTGGATTGTAAGTTTCTTGAGGGCGCTGGATGCACTAGGGGGGTTGGGACTGCGCTTGGTCGGCTTCTTGGCGGTCGAGGCCATCGACTTGCGCAGCAGCCGCGCGACGTCGGCGGCGCTCACGCTCGTTGCCCCGTGCTGCATCTCTTCCCACGCGGCGTCCGCCATCGCGTCGATATGTAAGGGAGGACGCGGCGTCACTATGCTGGCGAAATGACCGATCGCCTCTTGGGTCTCTTTCTTCGATGGATCTGCTCGCGTCCTTTCGGGTTTCCATGCACGCTAAATGTGACTTGTCGGAGATAGGTAACCTGAACAATCGGACACTTTGACAGTGTATGAACCCTCCCTGTCTCTTGCGCGGCCAGCGGCCTCCGGCCACGGACATGCATCAGAGGACTTGAGCCGTTCGAACGCATCGTCGTGCTTGGTTTCGAGTAAGAAGGGCTAGTGCTCGAGGAACCAATGGCCAGTTGCTACTTCACGGCCGCAAAGTCGTGGTGCAGCGTGACCGCGTCGTACCGCTCACCGCGACGAGCCCACGCTCGAGCCGCGTGAGCTTGGAGACCGCAAGCGGCGTACAAGACGCGTCGTGCATCTCGAGCAAGTTCACTAGCAGTGCGATCGAGTCGTCCGGAAGAAGCGCTTGCTTGTCGCGGCTTGTGTTCTTCGTGGCTCCCGAGCTCACGGTTTGTGCGGCGTCGCCCTGGATCCCTGCGTCGGCGATGAAGTTGTAGATAGCCTTAGTGTCCTGCCAGTTGGTCCCGAGGCCTAATACCAATCCATTCGGGCAACATGAGATTCCACTGTTCACGAAACGATCTCCAGCTTTCGCCGTGAGATCGTACCGCCAGAGGCGACGTCGCCACTGTCGTGCATGAACGTGTCCACGACGGGGACGATCGAGATCGCGTTCGAGAACCGACCATCCGATCTGCACACCAGCACAATAAGCGAGATGAGGGTATAACCACCTCCGCTCCCTTCGTTCCCATCAAAGCAACGCACATTGAGTATCAGGTTGTGC
>JAADXJ010000999.1:0-11984 GCA_023337735.1 Pythium biforme
CAACAATCCGACGGGAAGAGGAACCCACAAATCGTTGGTTGGACACACCCACCCGGCCAGATCTCTGGAGCCACTCTGGAACACGTCGATCGCATTCCGGGTTGTTTGCTCCCACAGTGGGTCCACGTTGAAGCGCTTGAAATTTTGGCCGCGGGATCGTGCAGCGCGCGTCACACATGGCGTTATCCATCACATGTGTGTGGACCACGCGTGCGCGACGTGGACCACACCATGTGTCAGTTTACGGCCACGAGCTCCATATATAATGTTTTTACGCCCTCTCCCGTATTTACGCCTAGCTAGTTGTAAATAGCTCTTCAGTGACTTTGGTTGGTGGTCCAAAGCGTTCACCATCCCTAGTCTTTTTTGCAAGTGCTGGCGGATCAATTGGAAATGACACATCGCAATTCTTCTCCGCGCCGCCAACTCGTCCGCGGCTTCTGCGTGTGTATCTACGTCTGTGCATGTGCCTGGGGAAACGCCGCATTCCGATGATACCTTATCTTTTGATTTGGAATTACCGACCGAACAAAAACCAATGTGGATACAAATGGCTGTTTGCTGAGGAATCCATGATCTCCCCCTCTTCGTCAATTTCCCAACCAACGAAACGACGTGATGAATAGCTTTATATTCTGACACCTCTTGTATGAGTGGCTCGTCGGCGTGGTCGCGGCGCTGCAGACTCCGGCGCGGGCGCGCGCGCATGGTCCACCGCGTGGATCTGTGTGCGCCGCTCGCGTCTCTGCGCATGGCGTCGCGACGGCGCTCGAGCTGCGCTGAGCAGAATTATGCTTTCGACTCTGATCCCGTTTCAAACTACTTTGTGTACATGTCCTGCCTTACTACCTCCCTAAGCGCATGTTCGATGATGAGACAACCTTTTCAATATCTATAACTTTCGTTCTTCCGAGCATATTCCGTGCGGAGAACTTTGTCTCTGAGAATCATACCAGTACGACGTACTGTAGTCAGTCGTTTTCCTTGCTCTCTTGACCCGTTGAACTCGTGGCGTCGGAACCACCGACGTCAATGTCCACGCGGACGCGCACGGCGCGGTGCCGTAGGCAGTCCAAGTGCCACACGAGCCCGAAGGTCGAGCCGCCGCTGTAGAACTCCCAGGCGTTCAAGTACACTTGCCGCAACATTTCCACGGGCGCGCCGACCGCGAGGCCGAGGACGCCGCCAACTACCATTGCGAGCAGCACCATGGGGATCACGAGTGTCGTGATGTGGAGGTCAAAATGGACGCAGTAGACGCCGAGCCAGGTCTCGTCACGGGCGAGCGTGCGGAAGAGCAGCGACGCCTCGTAGGCGCCGATAAACGCAACGGCCACGAGCGCGAGCACGGCCAGCGTGAGGTGGTCGCCGTCGACGAAGAGCCCCGGGGTCGCGAAGATGTAGTGGACCGACACGGACGCGATCGTCGTGAAGATCGCGGCCACACAGCCCGTAGACACGTGGCCCAGGAACAGCGCCGAGCCGCCGTTCGTCTGGCGCTGTACACCACAGAGCAGGAGCACGACGAGCTGTGGGATCACAGCAAGGACACAGCAGTAGAAGACCGCCGGGTGGTCCGAGGTGAGCTGCAGACTCGCGAGCAGCAGGCTGAGTGTGAAAGAGTAGGCCAGGAAGAAAAGCCACCGGAAGAAGGGCACGTCGAGCGCGAGCTTGACCAGCACGAGCTCAACGATGAGCGCCACGTAGACCGCGAGCCGGTGCCAGGCGCTATGGAACACGTCGCAGATGAGCGCGGCGAGGGCCGGCACGAACACACTCGTCGCGAGCAACGTCGCGATCAGTGTCGAGTGGAGTACGACGCCGAGCCAGACGCTGCGGCGCAGGGACGCCTGCTCGGGCTCGCTGGGCACGCTGAGAATCGAGTCGGCAAGGTCGTTGACGCCCAAAATCACGTCCCAGCGGTCGAACCAGCCGGGAATGTCGCCGAGGCGCTTGTCGCGGCAGAGCTTCTGCGCCAAGTGGACGTGCCATGGCGGGCCGTTCGGGTCTGGCAGGTACACGGTCGACTCCATGTCGGTCCGGTCGTGGGAGCTGCTCATGGGCGGGAGCGGGTCCGAGGCCACAAGCGACGCCGAGCGCTGCTGCGACCGGTTGGAGAGAAAGCTGTGGAACGTGCCGGTCATGGTTCTGGCTGGTGGGTTCAGTGACTCTGCGGGACTGCGCTGCTTCGTGAGCGGAGAAAGTGATTTTCTACGTAGTATCAGACACGTGGGGAGAAGAAGAACACTTGTTCGTATCACGTGTGCGTGCGGCGGGGATGTCGCCAACGAACTTTGTGCTCCTGCTCCCAGGAGGTCACATTGATTCCTTAGAATAGGTTCCTCGAGACACATTTGCTGCGACTATTTCCTATTTCCTTCTCAGCAAGTGAGTGATGGCGACGTAGGCTAACGCGACCAGACGTGGTCGGACGCGTGACAGGCTTTGGATGATCGGTGTCAGTGGCCGTGACACGGGCGACAAGAGTTAATGGTCAGTGTCAGTGTCGGGAGCACGCGGAGCGAGATCTTGTGCCACCAGATCCATCAGAGTTGGCGGGTGGCCTGTGGCCAGTGGCAAAATAGTGCTCCAAGAATCGGCCACGATAAGACGGATCTCGTCCTGTTGCACATAAAACAGAAGGAAGATAGTTCATCACTACTATGGTAGTGGTGTGTCGTGCGCTACCACATCGACGCGCGCTCTTCGCCGTGGCGTGAGATGGCAATCGACCACGCAGCCAAACGTGCTCGTCAGCAGCTCCCACAGCGTCGACAGTGCACCGCATGTGCCGACGTAGAGCCCGGCGGCGACAAACCCGACGGCAAACGAGAGAAACGCGAGCGGCGCGAGCAAGAGCGCGACCATGAGATCGAGCTGCACGAGGTAGACGCCGAGCCACGCGTCGCGCGGGGTGAGCGTGCGGCACAGCGCGTGGAACTCAAATGGCATCGCGACCGCAACAAACGCGAGCGCGAACGGCTGCCACGCGGCGGGCACGTTTTCGGTGTACACGCTCGGTCCGGGAACGAAGAAATGCACGAGCAGCGAGACCCCAAACGTCGTGAGGAGTGTGAGGAAGCCCATGGACTTTTCGCCGAGAAACGTGGCCGCCGTGGCAGCGCGCGTGGCACCACTGGCAGTGCTTGGTCGCGTCGAGACCTGGACGCCACAGAGGAGGAGGACGATCACGCACATCACGAGCACGAGCGCAAAGCAGTGGAAGATCGTTTCGAGGCCAAACACGAGCTGCGTGGTCGCGAAGAGCACGACGACGGCCACCGAGTGGACCGCCAATACGCCGACGCGGAGTATGGACGCGTCCAGCACGAGCTTGAGCGCGACGAGCGCCACGGGCAGCGACGAAAACAGCGCACACCGCGTCCACATGGGCGTGATCGTGCTTTCGAGCATCTTGGCGACCGACGGCACGAACACGCAGACTGCCAACAGCGCGGTCTCGAGCGCGATGTGTGCGACCACGCGCGCCCACAGGCGGCGCCGCTGGACGGCGTGGTCGTGGTCGTTTTGTAGCATCGCGATGCAGCCATCGCGCGCGGTCACGTGGCTGAGGTTGAGCCGGTCGGCCCACCCGGGGATGTCCCCGAGGCGGCTTTCGCGCATCTTGACCGCGGCGTTGAGCCGCCACGGCACCGTAGTGGGTTCGTTCGGGTCGCGGAGCGAGACGGATGATTCCTGAGCCGTGCGTTCGCGTTCACTTGGGCTCGCGCCAAAGGCGACGGCGGCGACCGGGCGAGTAACGACGGCGCGGACGGCAGTCGCGCCATCGTCTTCTGCCATTGGCGTGGGAGCGGCCACTCCGTCTTGCGTGGCCTTCGAAGCGGTAGATCCACATCAATCGTCGGCCTGCTCGGCGCGAGGGAAACCTCTCGGGCTGTCTATTCCTGGGGCGACAACGCCGACCGCCTTGTTTGGGGGGGAACTTGGAGTCACCGTTGGATCTGGGTATCACTAACGGCCACGGCAGCCGACGCTCGAGTGACTGGTGGCAGTGGCGCATCAGCGACGACGCGTGCCGCGTGTGGCTTGGCAGCAGCCCCGCCCACATAGTGGTGGCAGTCCGCTCGACAGGCCGCGACCCACGCTCGGCAATCGCGCCACACCACCAGGAGCCACTTGAGCACTACCAAGAACGGCTCGAGCGCACAGGAGACGATGGCAGCTGCCGCACCGGCCGCGACCACGACGACGATGCGTAACACGTAGAGTAGGACAGCGACCATGTCGATGTGGAGCAGGTAGAGTCCCAAGGGCGCTTCCTGGGGCGTGAGCTTGTTGACAAACTCGAGCGTCTCGTAGACGTAGCCGTAGGTGGCCGCGAGCAGCGCGCAGATCGCGAGCAGCGGCGCGCCCTGCGGCGTGAACGTGTTGGGCAGCGTGCTGGCGAGGCCGACGCCGGCGCCGGCGACGAGCACGACGATCGTCCAGAGCGTCGAGAAGCTCAGGAACGCGCCGCGGTACTGCACACCGCACACCCAGCAGTACACCAGCAGCGCGACAGTCAGGCAGACGCTGCACGCGACCATGTCGTGCGGTGCTTCCCACGCGAACTGGAGCACGACGAGCGCCACGGCGAGCGTCAGTGTATACACACCAAAGATCAGGGCTCGACAGTAGGGCGCGTCCAGCGCGACCTTGAGCAGCACGATCTCGATCCACAGCGAGGTCACCGTCACCTCGATGCTCCATGGGCAAGCATCCAACGCGCTACGCAACGGCTGCGCGATCGCCACCGTGTCCACGCAGACCGCGACCAGCACCGTTACAATCGCGGCGTGCAGCGCTAGGTCGCAGGCCATGCGCCGCCGCAGGTTGGCCTGGTCCACTTTGTAGCGCACGTTTCGAATCGACCCACTTGCCAGCGGCGCGCCGTCGATGCGGTCGAACCAGCCGGGGATAGTGGCGTGGCGGTAGAACCGAAGCTTGTCACGCAGCGTGGGCTGCCACCCCGGGTCTTCCACGGGGGCGCTCGAGTCCACGACCGTCGGCTCGCGCTCGCTCGCGGTCGTGGCCGTCAGATGGATGCGCGGCACGGACGCCGCTGCCGTCGCCATGTCGCTCGCTTGCTCCTCACACGTGTGCTCTTCTGTAAGCGACGACAGGTTGAGGCGACTGAAAGGAGACCGACCGAGCTATTTTAGGTGGCTGTGTGTGAGTGGTACATACTGAGACCATGGCTCGTGATGGATGAAGCACCTACTCATCGCCGCGTCTTCCCCGCCACGGCACCAGCGCCTTCTACTGCCGCAACGGCCTCTGGGTCGCCGTTCCCTTGGTCTGTTGCTGCGTCCACAGTGGGGACGACGCGGGTGCCGTTGGCGGGAGGGGAACAGTTGCCGTCCGGACTGCATGTCCAGGCGGCTTCACGAGGGCGCAAGAAGCGGCAGATGCGCCACACCGTCTGACGCACACGACCACGGCGTACACAGGCTGCACGACGCACGCGAGGGCCACGGCCGCAGCGCCCAGCGTGAAGTAGGCTGCAAACCGTGAGCAATAGATCGTCACGGCCGCGATGTCGACGGGCAGGAGGAACACGCTGAGCGATGCCTCGTCGGGCGTGAGCTTGCGGGCGAACGCGAGCGCCTCGTCGTGCGAGGCACCAGGTGACCACGATCAGAACAGCGCTCGCGAGCAGCGAGGCGCCCTCGTGTGCAAACACACGGGGCATCGTCGACGCGACCAAGCCCACGCCGGCGCCGGACGTGACTGCCAGTGCAAGCCACAGGAGTGCGAACCCAGGGAATTCGCCTTGGTGGTGTGCGCCCAAGAGCCCGGTGTTCACGATCGAAGTGCTTGTGAGGCACACGCTGCACGCGACCACGTCGTGTGGGGACGCCCACGCGAGCTGGAGCAAGGCGACCAGCACGGCCACGGACGTCGAGTAGACATCAAAGACCAACAGACGACACCATGGCATGTGGAGCGCGAGCTTGAACAGCACGGCATGCGCGGGCAGCGACGCCAGGAGCAGTCCCGTTCTCCACGGCGAGGAGAAGGCTATACGCAGTGGCTGGGCGATCACGGGAACATAGACACACAGTGCAGCGACGCTCGTGACGCTGGCGGTATGGAGTGCGATGCCCACGGCGACGCGTCGGCGAAGGCGGGCCTCCTCGGGTATGTCGCGCACGCTCGCGATGGACCCTTCACGGAGCGCTGGGCCATCGATGCGATCGCACCAGCTGGGTTCCGTCACATACCGGTAGCAGCGCAGCTTGTCACGTAACGGTGGGCTGCCACGCCGGGTCTTCCAGGGGCGCCGTTGAATCGACGGCCGTCGGTTCGCGCTCGCTCGCAGTGCGACACGCAGGCGCAGGCAGCGACATGACGCCAAGAGAGAGGTACACGTAACGTAGTATGAGCGCGTCGCCCGCGCGGGGTCTGTGCGCACTCGCTGGATTGGAGAAACGGAACCTGATTCCACTCATTTCAGAACTGGACGGTCCTCACTGGACGTCCTGACCTTAAGAAGAGCGCTATTGATGGCTTTTAGTCACGGCCAGCCAAGCACTTCGATCATGAGACTGTTGCCCATGATGTACTTGACGAGCGGCTCCGTGACGTCGACGATGTGGCGCGACGCGTAGTCCACGCGTAGCGTCGAGGCGGCGGCGGCGGCGGCGACCGGGACCTCGGTCTGGCGGCTCGCATCGCGGTAGAAGCCGTACCGCAAAGCGAGCGTCGTGTGCTTTCTGAGTGTGAGCGCTGTAATCTCGTGGAGCGTCACGCGGTACTCGAGTGTGCGGTCCATAAAGTCGCACACTTGGTCCTCGGGCTTGTCGACGTCGGGCGGCACGTAGGCTTCAAAGAGCGTGGTCTAGACGGCGTCCTGTAAGCCTTTGCCATGTGAGACGTGTAGCCATGCATGAATCCACGTACATCGCGTGTGCCATTGGCGCGTGGCGGCGCAACGAACGGCGCGATCGTCACGTGGAGACGGCCGAGGACCGTGCCGATGCGCGACACGATCGGGCACTGCTCGTTGATGTGGAAGAAGTAGTTGAGCCCGCCGAGAGAGACCACGCACGCGCCCAGCACGTCCGGAGCAGACGAGACAGCATCGTGCGTGTTCGTCCTGGCGGTGTGACCGTACGACGTACGACCCGCAGAAGACGAAGAAGGCACCGAGGCCACGGCCGCGCTCATGGCTGGACGTAGTGTTAGTGTTATAGCAGTTGTGGTGGGGTGTAACAAGGGTCTCGAGTCTGACGGTATCTCGTCAAAGTCGATATGGGTTCATCTATGATTTACGAAGGGGTAAACCGGCTTTCTGGTCTGATCTCATCGGACCTCCCTTGTGGTTAGACGAGGAGACTGCTGGTGTTCATGTTGAACCCTCGCGACCTGTGCGAGGCGCTCTCACAGACGCACACGTCCTGCGTCTTCAAGGACGCTGCCTGCTGGAGCTGTGCGCGGAGGGAAGGAAATGTCCTCGCCCTGGGAAGACGGTGGCACCGCGCGCCGATCGGTCAGCCTGTTAGACCAATCTCATTTCTGAAAAGCACACACCGCGCCCACTCGACCCACCCACAACCATGACCGCCACCGCCGAGCTTGAACGGTACGCTCGCTCTCTCTCTCTGTCTCTGGATCCATCTCTCTGTACCACGGACCCACGCTCAGTTGTGGCGTAGTCCGTGCACGCCCCGCAAGCGCCTGGAGCTCGCCAAGGAAGTCGACCGCGAGAGCGCCGCGCTGCTCGACAAGGATGCGCCGTCGCCCACGGCGGCCTCTAGCCATGACAACGCTACGATGGTCGAGACGCCACGCGGCGGACTGCGCGATTTCTGCGAGAGCTTCGTGGGCACGGTCGTGCGGCAGGCGAGCCGGCGCCTCGGCTAAAACAAACCCACCGCCTCGCCGATGGCCATCCAGCAGTCAGTCAGAGCGCGCATCTCCGTGTTCCCTCCGCCCCGCGCCCGTGCGTTATAATGGCCCATGTGCCACAGTCTGCGTAAAAGCATGGAGGGCTGGCGTGTGCCCATGTCCGGTAGAAGCTTCAATATGAAACAGCGTGACGTGTTGCCTCGCCTCCCCTTCTCTTTCGCAGTTCTTTTCTGTGAAATCCGATACAGCGATGGTCGGGTCTGAACTCTTTTGCCTGGACTATCCGGATGGCGGTACTAAACGATCCCGTATCCAAATGCCTGTCTGCAGCGACTCCCCAGCTTCTACATGTCTAATCAGTGTTTTGCGACTCGCAGTTTTGGGATAACGCTGGCATGGTCGTGGCCAGCATTTTCGAGGCTTATTGAAAAGCGTTGGTGACGACTGGACTCATGATGCGTCCCTTGCTTTGGGTGTATCGGATATGTTGGCAGACATACACTTCGAGGCATGTCGCTGCGAGAGCGGCGCGCCACAAACGAGCACTGGCTTCGCTGGGCGAGCGTCAATTTTTCTCGCGTCTGCCCTGCTGTTGCCACAGAAAGCGGTGGGTGTCTCATCTCACCTAAAAATGGATTTCACAAATTCAGCGAACCTGATTGGACCAAACCTCCAAAAGCTTGTCCCTAAAAAGCCAATCTCGCATCTTGTCTCCGGAGTTCGCATTGGAGAAGGAGTGGCGAACTGAGGGTAGGGTCGAAGCGTCTGTCATATCTCCTTTGATTGGTCAAATATTGATAGAGGGTAGGGCAAACCAACGACAGTTGGGTAGCGCCGGCTCGTTTTCCAGGTTTCGGCTGATCGGCTTTCGAAGGTTTCAAAACCCTGCTGACTCGCGGCGTTCCGTCGTTTGCTTGCCTCTTCCTCCCTGCTGCTGACGACGGCGCCCAAGCGTGCGTCGGTGCTCCCGTCTTGTTGGATGTATGTCGGAAGAACCAACACAAAACCAACAGTTCCATTCCATCGCCTGGTGTGCCGCCAGCTGCTGCTCGAGCGCCATTTACGTTCGGCTCCCTGTGCAAGGTCTCTCTCTGTCTATCTGTCGTTATCTCCTTTCGTCTCTCGCGCAGGCCAGTTCGCGCGCTTCCTCCCCACTCCCAACACTTACTATTCCAACGTTGGCGCTGCTCGCCCAACTTCCAACAGACCGTGCGCTCGACCTCCTATAAAAGAAGAAGAACGGCATGGAGAAGGGCGTGAACGTCTGGGTGCGCGACGTCGAGCGCGACGAGTGGCACCGCGCGCAGGTGCTGGCGCTGACGTCGACGTCGCCGACGCACCAGCAGATCACGATCCGCTTCCAGGACGGCCCGTTGGCGCGCACGGAAAAGTCGTTGGGCGTCGATGTCGCAGCGCTCGAAAGCGAGTCGGCCAGCGACGTGCTGGTCGCCAACAGCCACGACATGGACCTCGTGGAGGACCTCATCCAGCTGCCGCACCTCCACGAGCCAGGCATCTGCCACACGCTCAACGAGCGCTTCAAGATCAACGAGATCTACACGCTCACGGGCGAGATTTTGTTGGCGATCAACCCGTTCAAGAACATTGGCATCTACACCGACAAGATCATGCGCAAGTACATCCGCCACGGCGACAAGCGCGCGCTGGGCACCGAGCTGGCCGACATGCCGCCGCACGTCTTTAGTGTCGCCGACAAGGCCTACCGCGCGCTGCGGAACCCGCTCGCGACCAACGCCTGGGGCAACGCCAACCAGTCGATCTTGGTCTCGGGCGAGTCGGGCGCCGGCAAGACCGAGAGCACCAAGTTTGTCATGCAGTACCTCGCGACCATCTCGCAGAACCGCAAGCACGACAGTTTTGGGCATGGCGGGGCCACGGGCCCTGCCGTGCCACCGTCGCCTGGCAATGCCGACGACGACGGCGCCGTGATGAAGCAGGTCATGAGCTCCAACCCGATCCTCGAGTCGTTTGGCAACGCGCGGACGATCCGCAACGACAACTCGTCGCGCTTTGGCAAGTTTATCAAGATGCAGTTTAGCGACCGCGGGCACTTGGTCGGCGCCACGATCCAGACGTACCTGCTCGAGAAAGTGCGGCTCACGTACCAGGCCGAGGCCGAGCGCAACTACCACGTGTTCTACGAGATGGTCGCGGGCGCGTCGTCGGTCGAGAAGCAGCGCTGGCGACTCGGCAAGCCGACGCAGTTCCACTACCTCAACCAGAGCACCTGCGTCGTGCGCAAAGACGGCGTCGACGATGCCGAGCAGTTCCGCGTGCTCAAGAACGCCATGGCGACCATGGGCTTTGGGGACCACGACCTCGAGAGCATCTTTTCGACGGTCGCGATGCTGCTCCATCTGGGCAACCTCGAGTTTGACGAGACTGACCACAGCGGCTCGGGCGTCGACGGCTCGACGATCTCGCGGGACTGCGAGGACTCGATGCAGTTTGTGCTCGAGTTCTTAGAGGTCGACAAGCAAGGGCTCGAGCAGGCGATCTGCTTCCGCAAGATCCAGGCCAAGGACGAGACGTACTCCCTCAGCCTCGCGCCGGACGCCGCCGAGAACTCGCGGGACGCGCTCGCGCGGTTCTTGTATGGCAAGCTCTTTGACTGGCTCGTGGCGCGGATCAACGACATGATGGAGGCCTCGGCCAAGTACGCGAACGGCCGCACGGGGTTTATCGGTCTGCTCGACATTTTCGGCTTTGAAGACCTCGCGCACAACTCGTTCGAGCAGCTGTGCATCAACTACGCGAACGAGACGCTCCAGCAGCACTTCAATCTCACGGTCTTGCGGCTCGAGCAGGAAGTGTACGAGAAAGAAAAGATCCAGTGGAGCTTTATCAATTTCCCCGACAACTCGATGTGCATCGAGCTCATTGAAGGCAAACCGTTCGGCTTGCTCACGGCGCTCGACGAAGAGTGTATCGTGCCGCAAGGCAACGACCGCAACTTTGCACGGAAGCTGTACCGGCAGCACAAGGACCACGCGCATTTCAGCGCGGGCAAGACCGAGGTCGCGAACCACGTGTTTGTGATCCACCACTACGCCGGCCAGGTGTCGTACGACACGTTTGGCTTTTGCGAGAAGAACAAGGACGTGCTGTACCCGGAGATCACAGATCTCATCAAGCGGTCGTCCAAGGCCTTTGTGCGAGGCTTGCTGCGGGTCGAGGCCGGGGCCCCGAAGGCGTCCAAGATGACACCGCCATCGGCGCTGCGCAAGCACAGCCGCGCGGCCTCGAGCCGCGTGAGCTTGGGTTCCCAGTTCCGCACGCAGCTCAAGGACCTCATCGACACTGTCGGCGTCACGAGCTGCCACTACGTGCGCTGCCTCAAGCCCAACGACAACGCCGCGCCGGCGCAGTTCGTGCCCAAGCGCGTGTGTGACCAACTCAAGGCCGGCGGTGTGCTCGAGGCCGTGCGCGTGAACCGCGCCGGCTACCCGGTGCGCCTGACCCACCAGCAGTTCCTCAAGCGGTATCGCCCGCTCGCGAACGGCGCGATCCTGCGCGCTGTGCCTGAGGCCGCCGGCTCGGACGACCTCTTTGATGCCGAGAAGCGCAAGGAAGGCTGCCTGTTGCTCGTTGACTTCCTGCTCAAGGCCCACCGCGAGCGCCACCCGGAAAAGTACGTCGAGCAGACCCACAAGGTCTCCCACGCGTCCTCGAAGAACAAGCTCGACCCGCTCGCCGTAGCCGGCATCCAGGTCGGCGTGACTAAAGTGTTTTTCCGCCGCTCGGCCATCCAGTTTGTCGAGGCGCAGCTCGCGAAGCGCTACGGCGAGTTTGTCGTGCTCATCCAGGCGGTCGTGCGCGGCTTTATCCGGCGCCGTCGCTACCAGCACATGCAGCGCGCGTGCGGCGTCTTGCAGCGCGTGGTCCGCGGCCACTTGGCGCGCTGCGTGTTTTTCGACATGCGCGAACGATACCGCGCGCAGCAGGCACGAGAGCGCGCCGCGAGCGCCGCCGCCGAGGCCCAGGCACGGAAAGAGGCCGCGAAGGCCGCGAAGGCCAAGGCGGTGGCCGACGCCAAGGCCGCTGCTGAAGCGGCCAAGGCCGCCGAGAAAGAAGCGGCGCGCAAGGCCGCCGAGGAAGAGGCTGCGCGCACG
>JAADXJ010001000.1:0-11983 GCA_023337735.1 Pythium biforme
CGCACGAGCTCGATCGTGATCGACGGTATTACGATCAAGCGCCGCGAGCAGGCGCGGATCCTCGAGCAGACGCTGCAGCTGCTGTTCTCGAGCGAAGTGTTGCTGTTCGCCGAGTACATGGAAGTCGCGATCCCCGTGCTGTACGCGCTCACGATCGGCGGCGAGTGGGCGCTTCCAAACGGACAGTACAACCTCATTGTCCGGACCATGAGCGCTTCGACCATGAGCTCTCAGATCTGGACCTCGCTGGTGTACGCGCTGCTGGAACTCACGTCGCTGCTGGGCATGTACTACGTACTGCGCACCAAGTACGGCGTCTCGGCGTTCTACCAGTTGGCGTTTGTGCTGGAAAAGTACTGGATGACGCTCCAGGGAAAGCTCGTGGGCTCGTTCATCGTGGTCATGAACGCCGTGACGGTCCACCAGGGCACCGACTTTACATTTCGTTTTGACACCGCGGTGGCCCCGAGTCCGACGATGAACAACACCCGACAATGATGATGAGACCAGTGTAGCCATATCGCTCTAGCAAGAATGATATATTAGACTATGAAATACAATACTACGTACTTCGTAGTACAGTAGTGCAGGAGAGGCTGTCATCTCGGTCGGACGCAAGTGCCGCCACGCACGACAGGAACTGGCGTACGGACACGCACGCAACCCTCACGTCCTGGCTGGCGATGCCACGGTGCGTCTTCCTGGAGCTAGGGCACAGCGTGACTGACAACTCGTTTATCAGGTCCATGATTCATGGAGTCCAATGGACTCCAGTCCGAGTGCCTCCAAGTCTGAGAGCTGGCCCTGGCGACTGGATGGTGGTTTGTGGTTTGGCTCTCTCGAGGATCCCACTCCTGATCCCCGTCACGGCGTGTGATATGGACGGAGCTGTGGCCGGCCGACGAGTCAGTTCCATGGTCTCTACGCAATTTATGAAAAGCATCAAACACGTTGTTCATTGGCACGACCGACTTGCCGTTCTCTTCGCCTCTTCTCTCTTGTGCCGACCGTATTAGAGCGTCGCAGCCGCCACGAGGCTCGAGGCCACGACGGCAACCATCGCGGCACCGACACGCGCCGCGGCGCCGCTGCTCTTGGGCGCCTCGGCCACGGGCGCCTTGGTGACCGTGACGTTCTCGGCGTTGCCGGCCTTGACCTTTTCGGGCACAAAGAGGCTCACCGTCGGGCCGACGCTGCCCGAGCCGCTACCGCTGCCGAGGCTGCTGCCCGTCGTGACGTTGCTGTACGTGTGGTCCGTGGGCGGCGGGCACTTGGGGTTGCGCGTGCGCTTGGTCTCGTTCTGCGGGATCGTGAGCAGGCCCTTCTTGATGAGCTGGCGCATGGACCAGCCCGACGTGCGCTTGGTCTCGTCGTCGTGGCGCCACGCCCAGAAGGCCCAGCCCGCCGGTGCCTTCTCGGCCTCCTTCATCTGGACCTCGCCAAACTTCTTGAGCTCGGCGTCTGTGATCGTCTCCTCCATGGACGTCGCGAGACTCCACTCGCCCAGGAACACCGGGTTGCCGGTCCAGCCTTCAAAGTGGGTCTTGCCGTAGTTCGAGGCCTCCTTGTACACAAAGTCCATGCCCGTGTTCTCCCAGCCCCACTTGTAGTACACGTGGAACTCGTGCCAGACGTTGTAGAACTCGGGGCACGGCATAAAGTCGGCCATGGTCGGCGGGCCTTGCTCCTGGAGCCACGGCGACGTGCCAATGATGCAGTCGTTGCCGTCGTCGCGGATGGCCTTGTACGCGTCCTTGTAGTACTTGAAGAGCACTTGGTAGCTCGTCGGGTTGGTCGGCTCGTTCATGAGGTTTAAGCCCAAAAACGCAATGCTGTCCTTGTAGCGGTTCGCCAGCACCGTGGCAAACTGGAGCGAGCTCCGCGCGTTCTCCGGATCGTCGCTCCACGCGGTCTTGCCCATGTTCACGGGCGCCGAGTGGTCCATGCCGTTCTGCGAGCCCTTGTGCGCGTGGAGCGAGACCATGACCGCGAGGTTGTACTTGACGGCCCAGTCGTTGATGAGCGTGTCGAGGTACTTGAGCCCGCCGCGCGGGTACATGTTGACGACGTCCGTTTTGTCGGTGTCGTCGACGTCCTGGATGATCCAGTAGCCCGTGGACACGCGCACCGTGTTAAGCCCGGCCTTGGCGATGTCGGCGATATCCTCCTCCGTGAGCCACGTCTGCCAGTGCTGCTCAAAGTTGAACGTGCCGTTGATGCCATTCTCCTTGGCGTACTTCATCACGCCGTACTCGCCCGTGATGCCGATCTTGTCCGGGATGCCCTTGTAGAGCGGCGACGTGTAGCACATCCAGTACTCGCTCAGGAGCCAGCCGCCGAGGTTCGCGGCGCGCGACAGGATCTCGCCGCGGCGGATCTTGAGCTGCACGTGCTCCGAGGGCTTGGTCGGCGCCTTGGTCGTGGTCTTGGCGGCCGACGCCACGGCCAAGAGACACGCAGCAACCGTGAACAAGCGCTTGAACATCTTATGCGGACAGGGGCTTCGCGTTCAGCAAGGTGTGAAGGCGAAGAAGTGCAAAAGCACGAATGAATCGATTGCTGCTCGACGACACTGGACGCCCGGACCGGTTCTCTGGACGAGCGGGCCGTTCACTGGAAAATGACGGATTCCGTCTCTGGCGGGAATGAACCATCCCAACCGGCTGTCAATATGCTGCAACAGCTGTTGTCTATCGTGAGCGGACCCTAACCACCCTCAATATCAGCAGTAGCAGGTGATTGGATTGGCGGAAAGTCGGCGATGGACCGGCGTTGGGCGTCTCAGGACCATGTGTCACGGAGATGCTTCAGCGATCGACTGAGGTCGTCGCCGCATCGTGACACGTTCAGCTGGAACAAGGACGAGCCAGCAAGGCCTCAACACCCAAAGTTCGCGCCACCTGGCTGGCTGGATGCTGCCAAGCGCTGGAATCCAAGCCTGGATGGCCCGAGTCATCGTCGGACTGTTGTCACAGAGAAACCACGGCAGAACCCACTCGACACCTAGAATGACAGCTCAGTCCAGAGGCCGTCACGCTCACGAGGATCGTGACGATCCAGTGTCCAGCGTCCAACGCTGTCCAGAGTCTAAAAGCACACCCTGCGTCCTTCCTTGGATTTGGAGGATGGTTACGACTCGCACGCCTTGTTGCAAACCGACATGTACGAACAGTTGACGGGGAATTTCTGCCGCCCGCTGTTCCCCTCGCGCTTGAACCAAGAAGGCGTTGGTTCCCCCCGACGCCTCGCTAATAAACACGCCGCATGTGGTTGAACTGTCGAGCCCCACCCGCCTGAAACATCCAGCTGTTCTTCACCAAGGTCTATCCAGAGGGAACGGTACTGGTAATTTTATATATGGTCTAAACCATCTTTTATCCTCCTAACACATCTTGTCCGGCGAGTCAGTAGGGTAGCCATATCGGTTTACAAGGGGTGCCATCGCCAAATCGCTCCATTCACGCAAACATGTCGGCGCCTTGGTGGACGGTCACGGCGTTCATGACCACGATGAACGCGCCCACGAGCTTGCCCTGGAGCGTCATCCAGTACTTCTCCAGCACAAACGCCAACTGGTAAAACGCCGAGACGCCGTACTTGCGCTTCATGACCAAGTACATGACCAGCAGCGACGCGAGCTCCAGCAGCGCGTACAGCATCGAGGTCCACACTTGCTGCCACGCCTGCTCGCCGCTCATGGCGCTGACCACCACGTTGTAGGCGGCGTTCGGCGTGACCCACTCGCCTGCGAGCGTGAGCGAGTAGAGCACGGGGATCACGACTTCCATGTACTCGGCAAACAACAGCACTTCGCACACAAACAAGAGCTGCAGCGTTTGCTCGAGCACACGCGCCTGGTGGCGCCGCCCGATGAGCACGCCGTCGATGCGGATACCGCGTGGGCGACGACGCCCCTTCATCGAACGAGCCGTGGTCGGCTGGGCCGAGCGAGCAGACGCCAACGGCGACGCCAAGTCAGTGAACCGGAGCGGATCGTGCTTTGCTACACGACGCCGAGACGCGAGGTTCTCGGCCATGATGTCACTGCGTGGAGACGGTACGGTGGCCGCAGCAGTCATAGACGACTCGGCATCACTCATGGCGTAGACTTTGGACGAGCGTGGCATCGCTGGTGTGGTTCGATGGGGGTGGTGGTGGACGAGCCGTTGGAGCCATTGCCTCAGGTGCGAGCGAGGCGCCTTGGCCTTGCTCTTTGTCGGGGGCGGGATCACAGGTTGCACTTTGTCCGTTGGTTCGTCGTGTGGCGAGTCTGACTGACGATCGCTGCCGACGCGAGCCAAGTGCGGCGGATCGGTCGCGAGCGTGTCGAGATCCAGCAGCCGCCGCGCCGCGCGCCGGCGCTGTGACGTGCTCGCGCGACGCACGTTGGTCGGGTGCACAAAGACCGATGTGCCGCGCAGTTCGAGCTCCACGGCGCGGTGCGGCAAGGCGTCGTCGCCGTCACTTGTTCGATGATGGAACGTGGACCGTAGTGACTCGGTGGACGACTGCCGCGTAAAGCCCATGGACCGCAGCGATTCCATGGACGACTGCCGCGTGAAGGGCTTACCACGAATCGACTCGGTGGACGCCTGGCGAAAGATCGGCCGCCGCGCGCCAATGGTCGGCACCTGATGAGCGTGAGGATCGTCGCTGGGCGCGACGCTCGAGGCATCGTCTGCTGCCACCGGTGGAGTGTCCTCCCACTCCGAGGGCACGACGGTCGTGCCCTGGAAAGTCGTTGTCGTGGTGACTGGATCGGTCTTGGCGTCGTCGTCTTCTGCCGCGTGGTCGCTCTGCGTCACGCTCTCGACGATCGTCATGGCGGTCGAGAGCGTGCGCCGCCCGTCACCCAGGTAGTCCATCTTCGTGTACGTGCTCACTTCGTGGAACGCCTGCACGAAATCCGAGACCATGATGAGCACACTCAATGCGTGGGACGTCACAAACTGGAGGCACACGGTCTGGTAGAGCGAGCCAGAGACCTCGAGCATGCAAAACGAAACGTCCGTCGAAATGTCGTCGAGCTCACGCGCGTACTTCCACACGAGATGCTTGAGCGCAAACTTGATGAGCGGGAACGTGAGAATCATCGCGGTCTGTGGGATCAATTCCAAGTACGCAAAGCCCACCGAGAGCCCGAGGAAGGCATAGAACAATGTGACTTGCACGCCGGCGATGGGCACGTAGAGCTGTAGCTTCCGGCGTCGCCAGAGCCGCCGCATCGTACGCTTGGCGAAGACGTAGTTGTAGACACCCACCGAGGTCATCCAGACGGGGAGGCCGATCATCTCGCGGAGCGGCACGGGAAACCTCCAGGCAAAAGCGAGCGGGATGCACACGGCCTCAACGGTTAGCGCCACGCAGCATGCTATGCGCGCGATGGTCATAAACGAGTAGCTCCGATGGGAGAGCGAAAGCGCCTGCTTGAGTGGGAGCAGCGTGAAGAACGTCATGACGGCGTGCGAGACGGTCGAGCGAACAAATGCCACCGTGTTCTGACCGGGACCGGCGCTTGGCGCATTCATGGGCGCAATGTCCATGACCAAGAGCGCGAGCAATGTGGGCAGCGGCGTGAACAGGATCACGGCGACCACGCGCAGGCAGCTCGTGCGGCGCTGGTATGCGTCAAAGTGTTGAAGTTTGACGATCGAGTACCGGCCGAGGTAGTGGTGGTCATCGCGGTGTGCGTACCATTCGGAGACGCGGGCCACGAGCCGCTGAAACATGCTTTCGTGCGTGTTGGGTCTGGAGGAGCGAGCGAGCGAGCGTCGGAGGGAGGGAATGCACGACTGTGGGAGCTAGTGCGATGGCTTAAGACAATGAAGCACTCTATTCGTCCGCACGCCGCGCGCGAGCCGACAGAAAAATAGACGTGGAGTGGCTGTGAAGCGTTTGTGTGTGTGGTACGTGGAACGAGACCAGCTGCATCCCATTGCGAAGAGTTACAAATAGGACGACGTGGGGTTCAACTAACCTGACTTTGTGGTCGGGTTCCGACCCAGTCAGTCATTCGACCCGAAAATAAACCATCGACCGGTAAAACGTAGCACGTTCAGTAGCGTTGGTGCCCATGGAGCAACCGCTCTGTCCCACCCAGCGCACCGCAAATGTACGGCGCCAGTCTGTGGTCGTGTTGAGGTGCGAATAGACAAAATCGCATATCGTATGAAAATTGATATGGCTACACGCGTCCAATGATATGGCTACCCTTTCCGGACCAACCACCAACGCGTGGTGTGGGGGGGCGACCAAAGGAGCGATGCTGGAGTGCGTCCCCGGTCAAGCACGAGCATACGTGAGCCATCTAATAACACGACATATTGATACCAGTACCAGCAAACAGCGAGGGTGCGAGGCTATGTTTGGCTTCAGCCTAGTGTAAGGATAACACGAAGAGATGGGCAGGCAGAGCTCAATCCAGCATGGGTCAGCACGTCAGCACACCGGGATCCGAGGACCTATGCTAGTGTATAGAAGTGACAAGGATCCCACGCGGCTCGTTATAACAAACGAGAAGAACTGTCGGCCACGTGCTCGATCACGCTCGGAATCGGGAGGTGAGATGCCTCGATGGCCAGGGATAGGATTTCATCATCATCTCGTCTGTGGCCATTGCCTTGTCGCACGCTACCACAGTATAGCCGCGCAGCGGGTGTGGGACGCGGTAGTACTGTCGGCGAACCACGTCGAAGGGAGCTGCTGTTGTCCGCTGCAAGTCCGCTCTGGAAGCCGCGTACAGTTCGGACCAATTGGGTCGGGCGCCACTCAAAGTCCAAGGTTCGAGCTGTCCATTTCTACCATTTACTAAGTATGATACAGTCGAGATGTCTCATCTTCTGAGATACGATATGGCTACACTTGCTCATCCGTGGGGCTAGCAGCCACGAGAAGCCATGCTCGCGCCCGTGAGCACCGTGACGTCGACGCCCTGGTGGACGATCGCGAGGTTCACGATCACAATGAAGCTGCCAATGATCTTACCCTGGATCGTCAGCGCGTACGACTCGAGCACGAACGCCAGTTGGTAAAGCGTGCTGACGCCAAACTTGCGCTGCATGAAGACGCACATGGCGGCGAACGTGATCGTCTCCAGCGCGGCGTAGCCCATGGTGTAGCCCATGCCGCTTACCAGTTTCTCTCGCGACAGCATACAGAGCATGGTGTTGTACTTGGCGTTGGGTAAGAACCACGCAGCGGTCGCGATGGTGGCTATGAGGAACACAACACGGCGGTGAGCATGCGGTGGGCGACCGAGACCAGGCACTGGACACGTACTGTAGATCAGTGGCATCATGACCTCGACGTACTCCACAAAGATGAGCACTTCACACGAGAAGAGCAGCTGCAGCGCCTGCTCGAGGATGCGCGCCTGGTCCTTGCGCTTGACCAGCAGGTGGTCGATCTGCACGCTCGTCTCGTGCTTGACCAGCGCGTGAATGCCGGTACAGCGTGCAGTCAGGTCCTCTGTCGACGTGGCCGACGACGTTCTGGCCGTCATTGCCACGGACTCGCGCGCGCGCACGACCGAGTGGCGGTGCAGGTTCAGCAGGCGGTGCCGCGAGGTCGAGCGCTTCTCGTAGTCGGCCGGCGCCATGAACACCGAGTTGGGGCTCTTGGTCACGTACACGTTCGGACAGGACTGGCGCCGGCTTGGGCGGCGCCTTGGCCCACTGGACGAGCTTGTGGTCGTTTGTGCCGTGGAACCCGTTGTTGTCCTATACGATTGCGTTGTGGTCGCCGTGGACTCGGCCACCGTTGAATTGCGCGGCGACATCGCGGCATTCGACAAGTCGGTCGCGTGCGCAGGGGCAGCGCCGTGCCACGTGAGCCGGCGCAGCATGTTCGTCTGCGGAGGCAGTGTCGCTGGCTTGGCGCCAGGCGTGACGGACTCGACGCGCTCTTCGGTGCTGCCCGGGAACAGCGAGCTCTCGACGATCTTGACGGCGGTCGCCATCGTGCTCGCGCCGTCGACGAGAAACCCGCGGTGCGCGTACATCCAGACTTCCACGGCGGCCTGGGCAAAGTCCATGGTCATGAGCAGCATCGCGGCCGCGACCGACTCCATTAGCTGCATGCACACGCTCTGGTAGAGCGCCCCGGAGATCTCGACGAGGCACACCGTGACGTCCGTCGAGATGTCGTCGAGCCGCCGTGAGTACTGCCAGAGCCATTTTTTCATCCCGAGCTTGAAACACGGGAACAGCAAGATCCACGCGACCTGGACACGTGACGAGAGTCGCCCAAACACGAGCGCGAGCCCGAGGAACGCGAAGAACAACGTAAACTGCGCGGCCGCGATGGGCAAATACTTCTTGAGGCGGCCCCATTTCGCGACCACGAGCCGCCGCGCGAACAGCCAGTGGCCCAGCGCCAGCAACAATGCCCACGTTGGGCTCGCGTACAATTCTCGTAGCGGGACCGGGAACGTCCAGAGGAACGCCGGTGCAGCCCACAGCAGCTCGTTTGTGACCGCGGCAAAGCACGCAATCGTCACGAGCGTACGCGTCGGGTAGATGGCGTGGGAGAAGCGCAGCGCCTGCTTGAGCGGCGCGAGCGACGACAGCGAGAGCAGCACGTGCGCGCAGATCGACCACGGGAAGAGACGCCAGTTGAGCTGTGGTCCGCGCGCCGGGTCGGCCAGCGGCACGGCCTGGAAGCAGAGCACGATCGCGATCACGGGCACCGGGGTCGCGCAAAGCACGAACGCGACGCGCCAGCGCGACGTCGAGTGGCAGTAGTGGTCAAAGCGCACGAGCTTGTCGACCGAGTAGCGCCCGAGGTAGATATGCGCCGACTTGTACTCGTACAACGCGACCAGCGCGTCCAGCACGCGGCGCGAGAGCGTCGAGGGCGGTGGGGCCTTCTTGGGCGTGGCCTTGGTCTTGCGCGTGCGTCCGTCCGGGGGGACAGGGACCACGGGCGTCGGCACCGCGGCCGAGGCTGTGTACACGGCTTGTCGCACGGTGCTGCGGAACTGCATGATGGGAGACTGGTGGTGGTCGGACGACCACCGTGGCGTTCGCGTGGGCCGAAGCGGATTGACCAGGACGCCTCTCGTAGAGCCAAGTCTCGCGCGATAGTAGACAAGAGAGATGCGATCTGGTCGGTCCATCGACGAACACATTCCTTCGGTGCGAGGCGAGGCGAGGACATCTCAGGCTCAGACAGACGGTCGGGTGGAGGGGCCGCCCTCAGAACCACTGGAGGATCAGTTAGCGCGGCTCGTCTCCCCCCCAGGCCGCTCGCCTTCGCTGCACGACGTCCGCGGCACCTGGGGCGGTCAGAATTGGATTTCTTCATCCCGCTGCCCCGCTTCCCGACGGTTGGTCCCGCGAGACGGCATCTACTTTTAGCGCCTGGGGGCTTCTGGCGTGGGCGTGTCAAAGCACCTCGATGGGACCGTCGCGAGGTGGTCCGTATTCGCACAGCGTTCGAGTGTTGGCAATGGCAATCGATCATCGCTTCTCGTGGTGAGCCGAAATACGGTTTCCGACGACGAGGCACGCGCGGGCGTTCTCTTGGGCTACGTGGTCGCATGTACTTTGGGCGCCATTCGTCGTCGCCACTCGGCCAACCGACAAGACGGCCCCACCGGCCCCCAAGGGTTGGTGAGCGAGGGTCTGGTCGGATACGAGACAGCGAGCCGGTGCGTCTGTGCGCCCTGAGCGGTCGGTCGGTGGGGCGCCACGATTAGATTATCCCACCTGCGCCTTGTCGGCGTCTGGCCACCGCAGCTGGGCGGGCAAATGCACACCCACGGGCGCGGACCTCACCGGAAACGACCGGACGCTTCGATTAACTCGGTGGGGGTTCCCTAGTGGTAGCTGATAAACTGGAACGTGAAATCCGTGCCTTGGTGCGGCGTCGCGAGGTTGAGCAGCAGCAGCAGGCAGGTCACGATCTTGCCCTGGATCGTCATCCAGTAGTGCTCGAGCACGTACGCGATCTGGTACAGCGTCGAGAGCCCGCACTGGCGGCGCAGCAGCCAAAACGCCAGTGCGAACGACACCGCCTCGAGCGCCAGGTACAGCGCAGCGTTGCCCATGGCATGCGCAAAGCCCGCGTCGCTGAGGTGCATGAGCGACACAATGTACGCGCCGCCCGGTAGCACCGACGCCAGTCCAAAGACCACGACGTACAGGAGCGCGAGCACGACCTCGATGAACTCGACAAACAGCAGCATCTCCGTGGCGAACAGCAGCCGTAGTAGTTGCGTGAGCAGCCGCGCGTCCGTGGCGCATGGGATCGGCAGGCCGTCGACGACGTGCGGTTGCGCGACGCCGTCGGGAGAGATCGGCACGGTCGGCAGTGGGACGCCCGGACGAAAGTCGAGGAACTGAGGCAGCGACGTGGCGCGCCCCGCGGCTTCGGCCATCTTGACGACCCCGTTGGACGAGCGCCGCGCGGCGCTCTCGGACGTCACGTCCACGGGCATGGCCGTCGACGCGACCGAGCGCTTACCGCCTTCGACCACGGCCTTGGCGCTCGCGCTCCGCAGCGCTGTGGGCACGGGAAGGGCGCCGTGCGCGACCTGCTCTTCCTGAAGCTGCGCGAGCCGCTTGACCTCGACAGCGCGCGCATGGGCGATGATGTCGACGGCCACGGCAAACGCTGTCTCGCCGCGTACGAGGAAGCCATGGTCCACAAAGAGCGCGATCTCGACCGCGGCTTGGACGAGGTCGACCACGAAGAAGAGCACGGGGATCACGGACGAGGCCGCGTACTGCATCACGAGGCACTGGTACATCGCCGCGGAGATCTCGACGACGCACACGGTCACGTCCGTGGACAGATCGTCGAGCTGCTTGGTGAGTCGCCAGCAGAGTCGTTTCACGGCGACCTTGAGCGGCGGCACGACCAGCACGATCAGCACTTGGCCCGCGAGCCCCGCGTACGTGAACGCCACGGCGAGCGCGAGGAACACGTAGAACATGCCGAACTGGACCGTGAACACCGGCAGGTAGATGCGCATGCGGCGCTGCTTGAGCGCAAACTGGCTGCGCATGGTCGCGTAGTGCGCGAGCACGAACCACAGAAACCACGTGTGCGCACAAAGCAGCTCGCGGAACGGGATGGGAAAGCGCCACGCGAATGCGAGCCCGGTCCAGAGCACTTCGTTGGTCCCGGACGCGAGGCACGCCATCAATAAACAGCGCCAGTACGGGTACACGCGGTCGCTGAACTCGAGCGCTTGCTTGACGACCAGCGTGATGCAGAACGATGCGCCGATGTGCGAGACAAACGACCGCAGGAATGCAACGGTGTTGTGCGACGGCCCGAGCGTCGGCGACTGCAGTGGCAGCGCCAGCAGCGCCAGGAGGATTGCGATCGACGGCAGCGGCGCCGACGCGAGCACGAGCAGCGTGCGCGACAGCGAGTGCGCGCGCTGGTAGTCGCTGAACGCTTGGAGCTTGCCCACGGAGTAGCGTCCCCAGAACGCGTACCGACGGCGCACGCCGTGCCACCACTTGGTGATGCGCGACGGGATCGAGACGTGGGCTGTGCCCTCGCTGCCGGTTCCGCCGACTTCGCTGTCGCGCGTCTGGAACGTCGACTGAAACGTCGAGCGGTCGCCGCGCCCGCCGCCGCCGGGGAGCACGCGCGCGCTGTCGCGCTTGTGCGGCACGCCCGAGGCCGTCCCCGAAGCGGCGAACCCGCCGCCGGGCGCTGGCTTGGGCTTGAGCGGCGCGTCCGAGTCCATGGCGCCGAAAGTGTGAGAACGAGGAGAGGGCTAACGCGGTGGTGGTGGCAGTGGCGGGACGAAGGAGCGAGCCGCTGCTGTTCCAAGACAACGAGGATGCGCGCGGAATTCCAGAGGGCGGATCAGGACCTCGGAGGCATATTATTAGCCCAGCGGGGTCGGCCGAACCGCGCGTGGTTTTCGTTTCGTCTCCTTGTGTGTACGAACCGAACGGTGCGTCGTTGTTGCTCACTCCAGCTGACACTTGGGCAGCAACAAACCCATGGGACGCAGAGCGAG
>JAADXJ010001001.1:0-11972 GCA_023337735.1 Pythium biforme
CTACTACGCGTGGGCGCGGCGTCGTCAGACGTTTTCGGCGGCGGAGAATCGAATCTTGTTGGTGGCCCACGTGATGAAGTTTAACGGTCGTCGCACGGCGGCCGGTCGCAAAGGCGGTCCGGGCACAAAGAGCGGCTCGGGTAACAAGACGACGCAGCACCAGAACAACAACAGTCGCTTCACCAACAACGAGAGCACGCACTACGGCGACACGAAACGCGCCAAGCCGGTCGTGCCAGTGAGTGCGACTTCCGGAGCGAAGACGACAGCGCCGACGACCGTCGCGAGCAAGCGCACGGGGAAGAGCAGCGGCATGTAGGGATAGAGGACGCATGACCCAGATGCGCTTGTTGCTCGTGGTTGTCGGGGCTCCGTTGACTTCCCAATAGTAGGAAATCCACATCGCCAGCATCACCTGGTTCGTCGTGTCCCGCCATGAAAAGGGAGAGTGAATGATGGTCACTTCAATTGACACTATAGAGGGCGGTGTTTTAACCCAAATGACCATCATTCTTGCGTTCAAACTCCTCACCCGACCAACCCAACCTTACAGTGTATTTATTTTTTCCGCCACTCTGTTCCTTGTGTGTGAGGCGCGACGTCGACAAGATGAGAGGAGAAGCGCGAGACGAACGCAAATGAGACGGCGCACATATCAGGGAGGACGAGACAGAGCCTCTGTCTCGTCGCATCAGCTGTACTCGCAACACGCAGTCCTCTGTGACAGAGGACTGCGGCTGTTGCGGGTACAGCTAATGCGGTAAGGCGCCTCACGAGGCGTGGGCGACTGTAAACAGCGCGGACATGGCAAGTTGCCATGCGGTGCCAATGGCCGGCAAGCCGGCGGGCGCGCTGCGGCGCCTTGGGAGAGCGATCCCCAGCGGGCAAGTGGCTCCCGATCCTTCCGCAACCCAGCCCCAGAGAGTTTGCCGATTGTGTCAGTGCCCTCTCGCCAAGCGTCAGGCGACGGAGTCACTCCTTCCTCAGCGCCCAATATCAGTCTCAAGTACCAGTCCGCATCTGATTGCGCTTATTGTCGTTTCCGCTCGTCGGTTTCGAGTCCCTGTTCAGCATCTCGCACAACAACACGTCGGCCTTGTCGCTGCCTACTAACAATGCTGCGGTGTTCTCGTGCTACGACAAGGTCTTCGCGGCGACGATTACTTCAAGACTTCTCCCGGTCTCCCTCATGCGCGCCTATGAACATCGTGCATCAAGAGCTCGTGCTTCCACCAAACAGTCGGTATGGTGGGCTGGTTGTACTCACGGAGCGCGTGCACCCTTGGTCTCCGATGGTCTTCAAGTCGCTCATCTCACCCTCAGTCGCTGCCGCAGTCGCTTCAGCCTCTAATACTCGGACAGATCCTCCCTGATTCAGACTCCTTTTTCGAGGTCGACACGCCCACGCTTCTCGGGATAACCTTTTTTACTGATCATATGCAGAACAGATCAAGAATTGATCAAACAGAGTTACTTGGTTTTTGTATCACCATGTTAACCTTAACCCTATTGACGCTGATCGCGGCGAGGCGCCAAGCAGCGACCCCTCCGCTAGAGCGCTCCCTAATCGCGACCTCCGCTTCGCTCCGGTGCTTCGGAATAGATAGACCCTCCCTGTGGGTGCATGTACTCCGCGCTACGCGCCGCGCCCCCGACCTCCGATTCGCTCCGGTGGGGCTCCGCTCTCTAAGCGCTCACGGGTTTTTGAGTTCATCAAATTTTGATCTGTTCTGCATATGATCAGAAAAGAAATCTTCCCTTCTCGGTGCAGGCACCCCAAGGGCAAAGAGCGCCACAAGTATGCAAAGTGGCTCGGGTAATCAAACGACGCAACACCAGAACAACAACAGCCGCCTCACTCCGAGCAAGAGCACGCCTTTTGATGGCGTGAATCGCACAGGCGCTGGCGCGGGCAAGCGACCCAACTTTCGTGAAGACCTTAGCGCTGACAGCGATGGCAAGCATGCGGACGGGCAAGACCAGTGGCGTCTCTTGCGCAGAGTGATGGCGGGTGCACTGATTTCAAATACGGCGGTACGGTGTGGCCCTCTAAATAGCAGCCCGGGCATTTCGTCCTGGCGACGACAGCGACGAGAGCCACTCCTGATCTCAATGCCGACCTTGACATGTGAACCAGGAAGGTCCAAGTCAATCTGATACTGTGGTCCATTTGGTCCTTGAAGTCACGTTGAACGGTCTAGATTCCAGACTCTGGAAACCCGGGTTTGCACGGTGGAGAGGATGACCCGGGTTTCCTGAACCCAAAATTATCGGGACCCACGATGGGTCCCCCACCCCTCTTGGGTGAGATTTCCATGTGGCCCGGCTCTCCCTCGCTATTGACGCGTTTGATTGGCCAAAATGCTGCTAAACCTGATATTTTGGGTACTGCCAGCCAAGAGATATCCTCGTTTTGTACCAATTTGCCTAAATTTATGGGAATAACCCTGATCATACGCTTCATCCAGGATGTTGGAAAGAAATCAGGGTCCGCCCACCGTGTACCCAAGCAGTTCCAAAGCCCAACTCCGGCGTGGCGTGCCTCCCCACAGACAGAACCCAACAACCGTTGTTGGGGAGTTGGAAGCGTTGGGGAGACGACGCGAACGACTGCCCAACTGCCCAACGTTTCCCCTCACTCCGTTCTTCTTCCCCACCCGACGAAGGGAAACCTCCGATCACCATGGAGACCATCGTGGTCAAGATCGTCGAGGCCCGCGGGCTGCTCGCGGCCGACAGCAACGGCTTCAGTGATCCCTATGTGACCATGACGTTGCTCGACTCCAAGGGCGCGGCGCTCGCGGCCGCCGGCGCGTTCAAGACCAAGGTCATCAAGAAGACGCTCTCCCCCGTGTGGGACGAGTCGTTCGTGATCGGCGACAAGCTCGACCTGCGTCTCGCGACGACGCTGCGCCTGCTCATCGCCGACTCTGACGGCTTCTTCGGCGGCGACGACCCGCTCGGTGTCGTCGACATCCCCATCACGCTCTTCGCCGGCAAGTGCGCCACGCCGGTACGAGGAAACGATTGTGAGGAGGGGAAACCCCTGAACGGAAGTTTAACTTGCCTTTTGTACACCGTAGCTCGACAATTGGTACCAGGTCACGAAGTTCGAGAAAATGAAGAAGGACGCACGCGGTGAACTCCATGTTGTGTTCGAAAGCGCAAGCCCTGGTGCCGTTGCGCCGGCGGCGCCGATCGGTGCAACGTCCTCGGCATCGTCGTCGTCGCTGTTCTCTGGGTTTGGGTCGTCTTCGTCCGCTTCCGCGTCGGCGGCGGCGCCCTTGAGCAACCAGGCGCCCAACTTGCTGTACGTCAACTTGCTTTCGGGCAAGGATTTGCTGGCGATGGACGGCGGCAAGACGAGCGACCCGCTCGTGAAGCTCACGATGAACGGCCAGAAGCACGAATCAAGCAAGAAAGAAAAGACGCTGCGTCCGCAGTGGAACGAGCGGTTTGGGTTCTTCGCGACCGACCTCAATACGAGTCTGTCGCTCATCCTCGAAGATTTTGACACGACCATTAACGACTTCATGGGCTCGGCGACGATTGATCTGAGCAAGATCCAGCCAAATGTCGAGAAGACGATGACGGTCGAGCTCATGGACAAGAAAGGCCGCAAAGGCAAGCTCGAGCGCGGCTCGATCACGCTCATGCTTCTCTGGACGTACGCGCCCGACGCCCAGCAAATCGCCGCCAAGAAGAAGGACACGTCGGTGTTTGGTCGCATGAAGCAGGCACTCAACGTCGGCGGCCCTGATGCCGACTACGATTCCAACGAAGATGACGGTGTGGAGATTGATTTTTCTGAGAAAGACAAGGACGGCAAGACTGACGAAGAGCGCAAGGCTGACGACGAAGAGCGAGAGAAGAAGCGCCAGGAGACGCTTGCAGAGCTCAGCAGCTTCGAGATTAAGTCAGGTGACTACGTCGTGCAAGTGCACATCATTGAAGCGCGCGACCTTGTGCCGAAGGACTCAACCGGTACCTCGGACCCCGTGGTCTACGTGGAAGTGCTTGGCGAACAGCAGCAAACGGCCGCGAAGAAGCAAGTGCTCAACTGCGTGTGGGACGACCTGCTCATCTTCTCTCCGCGCGGGCTCGACAAGGCGGAGGTCGAGATGGGTTACGTGAAGTTGAGTGTGATGGACGCCAACACGTTGCAGCGCGCGGAGCTGATTGGTACGGCTCGTTTCGACATCTCGTACATCTACTCCCAGAAGAACCACCAGCTCGCGAATGTCTGGATTGGTTTGATCGACGACACGAACACTGTGAACCAAGGCATCCAGGGCTATCTTCGTGCGTCGGTGACCGTTGTCGGCCCCGGCGACAAGCTCGTGCCGCCTCCTTCGCCGTTCGGACCGGACTCTGCTGGCGACATGGATGGCAATGTGCTCATGCCTCCGACGGTCGCACAGAGCGTGCGATTCGTGGCCGTGACCATTCACAAAGCGGAAGAGCTTCCTCCCATGGACATTGCCGTCGTCGGAAAGAGCGGGTTGGATGCCTATATCATGGCAAATCTCGCTGGTGGTGACCCCATTCGGACGCGCGTGAGGTCGAAGAAAGGTGCCCGTCACGAGTTGAGTCCCAGCTTCAACGAAGAGCTGATGCTGGTAATGCGCGAGCCGTCGATGGCAGACAAGATCTCCCTCGGTATCTACGACTGGGATCGCGTCGGAAAGGATGAAATGGTGGGCCACATTTTCCAGAGCATCAAGATGCTGAAGGCCATGGGTGGCCGCATCGGTCCGTTCTGGGCGAACATCTACGGTGCTCCGCTGCGCGGCAACAAGGTCGACGTGGGCGACACGGTGAAGAAGCAAATGAACAAGATGCCGGACATGGCCACGACCTACCGTGGTCGCGTCTTGATGACCCTTCGGATCATGGACAACGAGAACAACGAGTTTGACGAGAGTAACCAAAAGCGCAACGTGAAGAAGCTGCCGAAGGAGCTCTACCCCCGAACGCGAATCTACAAGATGCGAGCGCATTTTGTTTGGGGTAGCGAGATCCCGACGTTCAACAGCCCGAAGCACCTCGGCCAAAACTCGAAGATGCAGCTCGTGATGTCCCTCGGACTGAACGAGATCAAGTCGGCTCGTTGCAAGAACATCAAGGGTTCGGTCGAATGGAACACTCTGGAAGAAAGTGAGCGTATGCTGCTCCCTGAGGACGTCACCCAAATTCCAGACATCTTCTTGTACCTGTGCAAGGGTGACGGAGATACGCGCCGTCCCGTTTGCTACAAGCGATTCACTGCCAAGGAGCTCATCGACGGCGGCGGTTTCAACACCGATGTCCAGTGGATCTCTCTTCGCGAAGACCCGTCGATTGACGCACTCGATGATGACACCTTCCCGGGTAACGTTCTCGTTCGTCTGGGTTTCGGCGCCGAGGAAGATGCCGACAAAGCTCAGTGGAACGAGGCGGACCGTGATCTCGTCAACAAGCGTACTCCGTATCAAGTGCGCGTCCACATTTACCAAGGCCGCCGTCTTCCCGCCGCGGACTCGAATGGACTGCTTGACCCGTACATGGTCGTGCGGTGTATGACGGAGAAACCGAAAGAAACTTCGCGCAAGAAGAAGACTCGTGATCCTGTGTACTACGAGACCATCTACTTTGACGTCAATCTCCCAGACTTAAAATACGCGCCCCAGGTTCTGCTACGTGTTATGGACCACGACGATTTCGACGCCAACGACTATGTCGGACTTGTTGCGCTTAACCTGTCCGATGCGCACGTCCGCACGTCTGCGCAGCTCTCGAGCGGGAAGATGGGCACGCTCCCCAACCCGCGTTGGTATCCTTTGATGTTCCAAGAGCCAGGAGACTGTGAGGGTGAAATCCTCGCGTCCATTGAGCTCATTCGCAAGCAGTTTCCCGATGAAGAGGTCCCACCGTCTGCGTCGATCGTGCCAAAGACTCGCAAGGCCTACCTTGAACTCACGGTTCTTGGCTTGCGAAGCATGGAGCCGTTCCAGTTTTTACCCATTCAACTGCCGTTTGTCGAGTTCGTTCTCGGTGGTAAGGACCACGCATCGCAGGAGATGATCACGGAGAAATCGAAGCGGCCATCAGGCAGCAACCCCAACTACTTGCAGCGTATCGTGAAGGAAGTCGAGCTTCCGGAAAATGCTCACTTCGCACCTCGACTGAACATCATTGTCAAGGATACGCGTCTCGGTGGTTTCCAGACTCCTATCATTGGCAGTGCTTCTATCGAGATGAGCTCCAAGATCCCATGGTCGCCACACTACAAGCCTCCACAGTCCGACGGCTTCACGGAAATCGAGTTTGAGTCTGAACAGCAAGGCACAGAGGAGACACCCCTTCTTGACGGTGAAGGTGGTGACCCATTTCTGGAGACAGATAATGGTGCTGGTGTTTTCGGTGCGCTCAAGAGTATGGGTGTGGATTTCGATCCGAACGATCCCGCGAACTTCAACGACGTTGCATCTCGCATCTCGACGGTTGTTACCGAGGAGGATGAGACACAGCGCAAGTACTTGAAGCACCGCGAGCTTCTCGACTCTGAGTTGGAGAATGAACTGAAGACAACTCCGTTCGAAAAGTACGCGTTGCACATTGGTCAGAGGCAGAAGAAGCAGTCGCTCATGGCGATGATGAACCCTTTCTCGAAGAAAGCGCAGAAAGTGACTGGCGGTGGGGGCCTATACAAGGTTGCCGGCTACTTCAAAGGTCTCATCCGTATCATGGAGCGCGAAGACGAGAAGCCATTAATTGATGTCGACCGTCTGCTCAAGCCGCATCCGTACGAGATTCGTGTCTACGTCCTTGATGGTGCTGGCTTCGCGCCCATGGATCTCGGCCTGAACGGTCGCCCTGGGAAATCGGATCCGTACCTCAAGCTCACGCTGGGCAAGGCCAAGGTGGACGACCGCAAGAACTACGTCGACGACACGACCGATCCGGACTTCTACAAGATGTATCAGTTGAGTGCGACGCTCCCTGGCGCTTCGCTGCTCAAGATCGACGCGATGGACTACGATCTCATCGGCGGCGATGATCTCATCGGCAGCACGACGATCGATCTCGAGGACCGTCTGTTTGATCAGCGCTGGCAGAACATGGGCAAGATGTACGAGACGGCGAACCGCTTGCGCTTGAAGCCGCTCGAGACGCGCACCCTGACCATCCCGACGTCAAAGGCCCCCATGGGCACGATAAAGTTGTGGGTGGACATCTTGTCGACGGCGCAGGCACATGATTACCCGGCGCTCGACATCTCACTACCACCGCCGGTTGAGTTTGAGCTGCGCGTGATCGTGTGGAAGGCCCGCAACGTGCCTTCGTTCGATGAGGCCGAGGACATGAACGACCTGTTTTTCCGCGTGTGGATGGAAGGCTCGGATTTCCAGGAGACCGACATCCACTGGCGCGCGAAGAAGGGAAAGGGCTCGTTCAACTGGCGCATGAAGTTCCCCGTGACGCTTGGCCACAAGCAGCCCAACACCAAGTACCCGTACTTCCACATCCAAGGCTGGGACAAGGATGTATTCACGGCAAACGATGCGATCGGCGAGCACATGATGGACCTCGGTGCGTTCTTCCAGAAGGCGTACAAGCTCAAGGGCCCCGTGCAGTTCTTCGAGGACGACGAAGAGACTCGCAAGAAGAAGAAGCAGAACACGTCGGACGACGACCAGGCCGTGCGCAAGATCAAGGAAGCGACCGGTCTGTGGGACGACAGCGACCCGCCGGACGCGAAGTGGATGAAGCTCGAGCAGGTCGACCACAAGACGCAACAGCGCAAGTACATGGGCGAAGTCTGCGTGTCCATGGAGCTCGTGCCCGTGGAGAAGGCCAAGCAGCAGCAAGTGGGTCAGGGCCGCAACGCGCCGAACCACTCGCCATACCTGCCGCCGCCCGCCGGCCGGCTCTCGTTCTCGCTCAACCCGTTCAAGGTCTTCAATGACCTGCTGGGCCCGTCGATCTGCAACCGCATCATGTGCTGCCTCTGCTGCGTGGCCTTCATGGTCATTATCTACTTCCTCGCGCCCTTCATCAACGTCGCCATCGTCGCGCTCAAGTAAGGCGAGTCGTACTGGCTGCATCTGTATGCATCTGTAGGAAACCTCGTGGGCGTGTCGCGTGTCAATCAATACATATTATCCTTTCTGTGCGCGGGTGTTTAGACTTCTTCCAGCGAAAGAAACGTTGTGGATGGCTCGGTCATACGCGGTATGAATGCTTCTTGTGCGTGTTTTTCTTTGTGTGGACTTATCGTACTCTACTCCTGCAGTCTGCTGCTGTCGGGTGTGGGGTGAACTCGTGTGGCTTGTAAACTCTACTCGGATTTGACGCCCTTCTGGCAAACGTAGATGTAATGGACGGCGTTGGCGTCCGACTCCGAGACTTGAACGGCGCTGACCGTGGGCTTGGGCACCGTGTGCATGGTCACGGTCCAGCCCTTGAGCTCCTTGGTCTCCAAGTAGCTCATTCGGTTGTCGGGCACGCCGTACGAGATGATGACGTAGACGCCGTTGGGCTTGAGCACGCGGAAGACCTCCTGGCACATCTTGGCGACGTTCGCGGTCGAGCCTTCGCCGCAGAGAATCGAGTCCATCGTGCCCTTGTCGACGACGGCATCGAACGTCTCGTCCGCGAACTCAAGCGAACACATGTTCATCTTCTGCCACATAAGCTGCTCAATGCGGTCCTCGTACTTGCTCGACATCTGCTTGATCACGATTTCCGAGATGTCGATGTTCATGATCTTCTGGTACCCGTCGTTCACCATCTCCTCCGACAGGCGCGAGTTACCCGCACCGGCCATGAGGATGTAGTCGGTCTTCTTGACGTGCTGGTTCAAGTAGTCCTTGACGCCGCCGTAGCGCTGGTACCAATCGAACTGCTCCGAGTCTCTGTTTCAAACGAAAGATCCCACAGCAACGCCTCGGTTACACCTTTCTCGCTCAGAAGGAGCATATCCATGCACAAGCGCACAGTCAATAGAGACGATATACAGTTAGACTCACTTGGTGTAGCGTTCATCCCAGTAGGAGGCCTTGCCGTACTGCGCCATGGTTGTCGGTTGGTTTCTTCGCGTCCGCTCGCTCGTTTCCCTTTGTGGAAGTGGGGAAGCAAGCCCGACTTTGCCGCGCAACGGAAAAATCAAACAGCCGCCGAACGACCATCACTCTATATCGCTTATCCGGATCCCCTATTATAGTAAAACCTTATTAGTGAGGTGTATTAGATCGCACAGATTGACTCTAATGGACCAGCACAAACAAGCATTCACTAAAGTGTCGACCGATCTCAAGTGCAATTTTCGAATCCTTATGGTACTGGCTGGATAGCCGCTTGACTTCTGGAAGGTTGTTGGTGGTTTCCCACCCTCAGACATGGCAGCGTATACTATACGCACGAACTATCCGGATGCAAGGTTGAAGGGGCGATTCCAAAATCCACGTACCGCAGTCCGCCGGTTCCCAGCTCCGCCCAAAAATGGCCGACATGAAGCCGCTGGTTGACCGCGTGCTCACGGCGCTGTACGCGCAGCAGCAGCCGGTCAAGGTCGCGCTGGCGGTCACCGGCGGCGGCGCCGCGGCCGCGCCGTTGCTGTTCCGCGCCGGCAGCTCGTCCACGATGCTTCAGTTCAGCGTGCCGTACGCGCGCGCGAGTCTCCAGCAGTTTCTCTCGGTGTCGTCGTCTTCATCATCGTCCTCGTCGCTGTCTCCGACTTTGTCACAGCCACTGCCCAAATTTGTGTCGCGCGAGATGGCCGAGCGAATGGCCGAGTCGGCCTGGCGCCAGGCGCAGCAGATCCTGTGGGACCAAGCGAGAGAAGAAGGCGTCGGCCGTGCGAGTTCCGTGGATGCGACGCTCACGCGGTTTCGCGCGGCCGTTGGCGTGAGCTGCACAGCGTCGCTCGCGACCAGCTACGACCGCCGTGGCATGAACCAAGCGTTTATTTCGCTGTGCCGCGTTGCTCCGTGTGCGGTTGGCAGTGAGCAGCGACAGCTCGAGACTTTTTATGTTCACCTGGACAAGACGCTTGAGCGGTCGCGTGAGGACGAAGACCGTGTTGTGAGCCATTGTGTGGTGTATTTGCTGGTGAAGGCAGCGGGTGTGGACCCGGAAGGTTGTGAAGCGCTGTTGAAGGTGCTGGAGACGGAACTTCGTGGTGCTGAAGACCGTTTCGGACCGTTGCCGAGCTCATCTGTTGAAGCCACCGACAGCGATGCTCTGGCTGCACTCAACTCTACTGCTATCACGAGCATTGCATTCCTTCCGGCCGAAGCGAAAGACGAGACAACCGTTGTGAACGACTTCCCCTTCAAAGGACTCGTGCTCTCCGGGTCGTTCAACCCACTTCACAGAGGCCACGTCGGTCTCGCGCTGGCCGCCCAGCGACTTGTGAGCTCCACACGTGGCGAAGAACTGCCAATTGCGTTTGAAATTGCCGCGGCGAATGCTGACAAAGGCACGATCGCCACGGACACGATCAAGGAGCGGGTCGGCCAGTTCACTGACGCGAATGCTGAGCAAGGCAGGTGGCCAGTGCTCGTCACGAACGCGATGCTGTTCAGCCAGAAGGCAGGGCTTCTGCGCGACTGCGTATTCATCATCGGGGCAGATACGGCGGTGCGTCTTGTCGACAAGAAATACTACGACATGGACGAGCACAAGATGGTTCTCGCTTTGCGACAGATCGCCGATCAAGGCTGCTCTTTCGTTGTCGCCGGACGGTTTGATGAGAAGGACACGAAGCGGTTCATCAGTGCCGAAGAAGTGTGCTCTCAGCATATACCAGCAGTGCTGAAGGGGATGTTTACTGCGCTTCGTGAAGAAGATTTCCGCAACGATCTGTCTTCGACGCAACTTAGGAACGCGCGCACTCAACACTAGGCCGCAACCATGCAACCGTCTCCGTCTCAGAGGCTGCAACAATCTATCACTTACAACTGTCTATAACGCTCAGAGGATTGGGAAAGCAAGAAACTGGTGTCTACGATTCGCACAGCGTGAGACAGGGCTCATATTTTTCCTTCCTGCTCTTCACCTCTCCATCGTTCGACAAAGTGAGAAAACGCGAGTCGTGATGAAAGGCACGGTCAAGCTCTGGTGCGGCGTCTTCGGCGGCGGCGTGTTCTCCGTTAAGATATCATGGGACGCGGACGTGAGCCAGCTCCTAGTTGTCATCGTTGAGAGACAGCGCTCGGCTCAATATTTCGCCCAACTCCCTGGCGCTCTACGTCGCGAGGGATCCGTGCAACGACGGTGCGTGGCTCCAGGACGTCAAACGGCTCGACGCCTTGCTCGAGTCGCCTCGCGCTGGCCCCGCGTTCGAGCGCTTCCGACTGCGACCGACGCGTCAAACGGCTCGACGCCTTGCTCGAGTCGCCTCGCGCTGGCCCCGCGTTCGAGCGCTTCCGACTGCGACCGACGCTGGAAGTGAATGACCCCGCACTGGACGCCGCGGCGCCCGACCACATTCATGTGCTGGTGGAGCTCCCACCACGTGGTGGTGCGACGAGTCAGCACGTTGATGAATTGCCTCATGCGGACGCCGAGCTATAAGCGAAGATGTGGGCATCGGTCGTGCGGATCTCGTGTGACGGCGTCTACTCAGGAGCCGCGGCCGTCTGGGGCCGGTCGCCCGCCAACTTGTATCTGCTGACCAGTCTGGACATGTGGATGCGCGAGGTGTTTGTGCCTCATCGAAGCAAGCGCTTCAAGGCCGAGATCCTCGACGTCGCTGCGCGCTCAGCGCCGCAACGGCTTTGTGTGAGAAACCAAAAGCTGCCGCCCGGTGTAGAGCAGCCAGTGATTCAGGTCGAACGTGTCCACCGTGACTTGACGCTGGAACGGGTCGCTGAGTTCCGCCTCTCCAGCCGCGTTTGCCTCCCCTGTTCGCAGGATGACAAATACGCGCTCTTGACGATTGCGGTTGAGACCGACGTGCCGCTCACAGCGTGTAGTCTGCCCAACAG
>JAADXJ010001002.1:0-11959 GCA_023337735.1 Pythium biforme
ACTAGTTGGAGCCGCCGCCACGGTGCTACTGCTAGTTGGCAGGCAGCACAGGACGGCACTCGGTCGAGTGATCGCTCGCGCTTTCCTCCCAAGTGTGGACGGCATCAGGCGCCGCGACCATCGCGGTCGTAGCGCCGCCTCGTTGTTATCGTGTCGTGGCATTTTGTCTGCTTTTGTCTTTTTTGTCTTGGGGAGACGATTTGTTCTTCCTCATAAACCCCCTACAACCAACGCTTCTTTGGCTTTGTTTTTTTGCTTCGGTCTTGCGTGTGCTGTTGCTTGATGATCCACGACGACGACCCAGAGTGCGTGATCATGTGATGTTCTGAGAGCGGGCTCGTGCAGCGTAGAACTGTTCTAGCGGTGGGATTCGCGTGGCGTTGTTTGTTCTGTAGCGTTTTCTGTAGTGCGAGTGGACGTGCGCACATCTTGAGAAAAGAAATCTGTGTGGTCGCGATGACGGTGAAGCTTGGGCTCCGGACAACAAACGACATCACATGGGACGTTGGTCCCTTCCAACACGAGCCGTCGCATCCGTGGCCGCATCTACTTGTTGTACGGTACGGTGCACGCCACAACCCCAACAACATCTTGATGCGCAAGCGTTGGAATCGCTTCCCTATATCTTCGTGTGTGTGGATTTTTGTTCCCGTCGTGGTGTTGTTGTTCCGGTGATCCTTTCAAACGGAACGGATTTCTGGAGATGGTAAGAGACGATGCGATTGTGGGCCTCCCCCAAGACGACAACACACATATCAATGCCAGCTACGTGGTAGCATTCATTTCGCTGACCCCCACGACCCCCACGACACCCTACGGCATTCTTTGACGAACCAAAGCGCCGTATCTTCACACACAGACACCACTCGTGCTTGCTGCTGGTGGATTTTGTCTCCATGCTGTTGGTTGACTGCCTACCCATACATGACCGCGTCACTCTCCCCATTCTTCTTCTCCCTGCCGGCTTCCGTGGTCGCCACGACTGGCCGATCGTAGCCGCTTTTCTGCCTTCGCTCGTGTTCGCGATGGCGCTGGTCCTGGATGACACGCCGCCATGGCGTCCGCAAAGCCATCGACGCGCTGCTCCTGCACGAGATTCTGTTGCGACAGCGTGCGCACCGCTTCGAATGAGCTGGCTCTCGAGTCGCGCCGCGGCCTCGGTCTTCGCTTCCAACACTGAGCAGTGGTGGCTCGCTGCGGCCTTAACCGACGCCGTCAGCTCTTGAATTCGCTCTTCGTCCGTTTCCTTCATCCGCGCTATCGAACGCTCCTGCTCCTCCATACGATGATGAAGCTGCTGGGCCTTCTCGCTGGTGTGTCTTTGAGGGCTTCTCGCAGTTGTGCTTGCTTCGCCTTGTACTGACGGTCGAGTTCTTGTTAGCGCTCACCGTTTGCCTGCTTAAGTAACACGTTCTCCTGGCGCAGCCGCACGATCGTGTCTAAGTGTTTCTAGACTTTCTTCTCGAGGGGAACGCGGTTCTCGTGATCTCCTCGACTTGCGCTTCCACGGACTGGATGGACTTTTGCAGGCGCTGCTGTGACTCGGCCGCGTGAACTCGTGGACGTGGTTTCGTGGGCTACATACTCCCGGACGACGAACGTCTGCGCGGTGTCGGTCGTGCTTGTCCGTGAGCGTGTCCTCGAAGCGGTTGCCGCGCGGCGTGGCGTCGACGGTGTCAGCTCACTTGTCGACACCACAGTACATGTTGCTGTAGCAGAGCCCCGTGTGGAACTTGCTGATGGACGTCGCTATGTGGCGCCATGAAACATTCAATGCGTGGTCACCATTTTTGGAAGTCAAAGACGCGGCGTCGTTTCATGAAAATCAAAACCTACGAACAACGATATACGTTCAACGTTTATAGGTTCAACCTTTTTTCTGTGAGATACGATAAACCATTGGATTGGAGTGGGTCCGGAGCTACGGAGCGGCACTGGTGACGGGATGTCTCTGCACTGTTGACACGCAAATTATTATAAGAACCCCGGGCTGCGTGTTTATTCGTGCAGCCACGAGTGGGTTGATGGGGTGCTGAGGAGGAACGGATAACGGCGGACAGGGGGAGGTTGGTGGCTGGCTGGCTAATATTGGAGGATCGGATCGCCGATCTTCTCGATCATGGGCACAGTGCACTTGAGGTCGAAGACTTTGCTGAGCACGACCTTGAAGACTTTCTGCACATTGATCGAGTGCGAGGCCGACGTGAAGATGAGCGGCGCCTTCATGGCCTTAGCGAACTTGCGTGCCTGCATATCGGTGAACGCCACCAGAATGTCAACACGACGTCAGTCCAATCCCCACAACTAAGAGAGCGGGTGTATACGGACAGGACACGCACCTGCTTGGTCGTGTCTTCCTGTTCCTCGAGCGAGAAATTCGCAAACTGGTCGTACTTCATCCCGATCAGAAACGGAAACGCGTTCTGTTGTTCCAACACGCATAGCGGTGGTCGTTTAGTGTTCAGAAATGCACACAGTTTATGCCGATCGAAGTATTTTACGCACCTTGTTTATGCTTCGCACTTGCCGGTACCATTCCTTGACGCTCAGGAGTGTGGCTTTGCGCGTGAGGTCAAACATGAACAGGATCGCGACCGCGTCATTGCAGACCAGCGGCAGCATGCTGATGAATTCACGGTGGCCTACATACACACCACACAGTAGCTCTTTGGCATCTTGTACTGTCGATGCTGACGCCTGTCATGAGTTCTCCCTGCACGTACCTCCGAGATCCCAGATACTGAACGTGATCTCTGTGTTGCGCAGCGCGATCGTCTTCTCCATGAAGTTGACTCCTTGAATCCGACCACAATCATACAGGCATGTTAGAGATATCTGATTGACAGCGACATACAACTGGCCTTCCTCTCGCAACATCCCTATGTGTCCGTACCGAGCGTGTGGATGTAGTCCTCGTCGAACTTGCCTTCGACGTACTTGACCATGAGGCTCGTCTTGCCCACCTGCGCGTCGCCGACCATGCCGACTTTTACGACCACGTTGTTGCGCGCGCCATTGCTGCCGCTCGCACCTGGTGCGTCTAAACTGCGCGGCGGCGTCTCCACACGCGCTGCCGCCTTCGCATGAGCCTCGTCGTCCGCCATGCTGTGCCAAACCAAGAGGTTCGTTTGCCTTGGGGTGTCCCCACCCCGACTGTGTCGCCCACCCGAGATCGCTAGCTCATCTCTCCTCTAACATGGTGTGGGTCACATACAACGCTTTGGTTTTGGTAGGGTTTTGACCGGCCCAATGATTTTGTCAATTCAATTTGACCCTTGTGCGCTGTCTCTGTCGTCGGGTTGAAGAGCGAGTAGAGATGTCTGATTGGCTGAAAATATAGCTGACGCTCGATGGGACAACACCTCACGTCAGTCCACGATCATTGCTGCGAGACCCATTCGCCAGGGTGATCGTGCTGACATGGCACATAGAAACCAGGCCGTCTGTAGTCAAAGCAGAGAGCCTCAATCCTTGGCGCTATGGTTTAGACGCATATCGCATTGACAGACTTCCGCCACATCACCTCACCGCAGTGCCATGAGAAGAGTAGTGTTCGCGACACAGAACCCCCAGTCCTTTCGCACCTGCAACCGCGAGGAACCCTGCAACACACGCGTCTAAAATTCCATCCCCCTCCCACTTGGCGAAAAGTGGCCATGCCCCTTGCCTCAAGATTTATTTACAGAGGTCGAGGAATGGCCAGATAGCGCCTTCATACGCACTAATGCAGTAGCTAGTTATCACGGATATCGCATTATACAGTATCAGCATGCACTCCCAGGGTTAGGGAGATTCAGTCCATCTCCCTTCCAGCTTGTTACTTCCCCTTCCCCTTCCAACCCTTCCCTCTCGCTCGCGCGGTCGTGTTGGAGGCGCTTGGCATCCGTCGCTCTCTCTCTCTGCCCAACAGCTCAATACTGTAGCACCAACAGCACCAACAGCCCCGACGCCAACTCGTCATATTCCGAATCCTCGCCACGGACCGACAAAGCAACAGTCTACCGCAGTTGCTGGCCTCCCGACGCGTCGATTATCTCCCCGCTCTCTCTCCCCCGTTTAGATCCATCCGAATATGCGAGTCGCGCTGGTGGCGCTTGCGGCCGTGGCGCTCGCGGCGCAGACCGCCGACGCCGCGCTCACGTGCCCGTTTGATCTCCAGTCCAAGGTCGCGTCGACGCTCGCGAGCCCGCCGACGGCCTCGTCGGCGTCCTCGGACGGCTCCTCCGACGGCTCGTCAGCCAAGGACAAGAAGAACAAGAACAAGAACACGGGCAACGGCAGCTCCAGCGGCGCCCACAACTCGGACGTCGGCAACTCGGGCGACGACGACAACGAGGACAACAACGCCGACGCCGGCTCGACCACGGCCGCGCCTGGTGTCACGACGCCGGCGCCCTCGAGTACGGTGACGCCTGCCCCTGGCACGACCACCGTGGCACCCTCGGGCACGACCACGGCCCCCAGTAAGACCACGGCCGCGCCGTCGCCCACGAAGACCACGGCCGCGCCTACTGTGACCACCACAGCGCCCTCGGGCAACTCCACGCTCACGGCGGGTCGTCGCCGCTGGCTGCAGGCGGTGGAGGCGACCACGGCGCCCCCCGCGGATGCCGGCGTCGTCGGTGTCGGCGCGGACGGCACGACGCCCGTCGCGACTACCGCGGGCGAGACTACGGCGCCGCCGACCGTTTCCGACAGCAAGACCTCCAACTCGACTTCGTCCAGCAATTCGACCGCGTCGACAGTGAGCAGCTTCACGTGCGACGAGACCTTCTACAAGCAGTGGGACACTCTCGGCCTCAAGTGCGGCAGCGAGAGCATCGACGCGGCCAAGGCCGCCGCGGCCGCGAGCTGCGTGATCTACAGTGGCACGCTCGGTGTGATCCCGGGCACGACATGCATGTCGATGTGCGCGTTCCCGGCCTGCGATGGTACGGCATGGCAGTACGGCGCGTCGAACGGCATTGCGTCGTCTGTGTACAGCAGTGTGGGCGTCGCGAGCTTCTTGCCCAGTGACGTTGCGGCCAGCGTGGCCTCACGCCTGACGGGCACGGCCGTGCTCGTGGGCAACACGACGCTCACCTCGCAGAAGCAGTGCGCGTACTCGGGCGACTCGTCGTTCTCGTCGTGCTCGTGCTCGGCACTTTCGAAGAGCGTGGTCAAGACCGACACGCAGATCAAGCGCGAGCGCGAGTCGGATCTCGTGAAGGGCGTGATCTCCAAGGACAACACGACGACCGTCGGCTCGGTGCTAGCGCCCACGACGCAGAGCCTGGCCGGTATGACCGTGCTGGTCAGCGCCGTCGCGGCCATCGCCAGTAGCGCTGCCGGCAGTGTGAGTGCCGCGTCGGCCTCGGTCGCGGCCGCCGGTGCCAACGTCGGTGTGTTCACGATCGAGATTTGCCAGTTTGGTGTCATGATCAACCAGATGAAGCTCGAAGGCAAGTCGGCCGCGCTTGCGCTCTTTGGCAAGCAGATGGCGCCGTCGGCGTTCACGTTCCTGCCGTTCGGCAAGCTGAACGACACGAAGGCGACGTCGTCCAAGACCACGCGTCGCCTCACGGACAACACGAGCTCGGACCGCGGCGTCGCGCAGTACTCGCGCACGCTCGGTATCCGCGAGGACATGCTGTTCCTCGTGACGCTCGCCGGTGTGATCGTCGTCACCGCTGCGGTGTTCATGCTGTTTGGCCTCGGCTACGCCATCGCGCCCGTGTTCATGTCGCGTGAAGACTTTATGACCAAGTTTTTTGACAAGATGATCGGTGTGCTCGTGCTAGTCGCTATCCTCTCGCAGTACACGATCGGTGTCACTGGCACGTTCCAGATCTACTACTCGTCGCAGCAGGATAACCTCACTGACCCCAAGTGTATCCTCGCCATGGTCGCGCTGCTCGGTCTTGCGCTCGGTATCGTGTTCTACGGTTACGTCATCGTCAACCGGTACGAGGACGATCTCCGCGACGTCGGCACGGCCGCGCACATCAACAAGAAGGTCTGCCAACGTTACGGTCCGTTCTACGACGAGTACAAGTTCAAGAACCGCTTCTTCTTTGCCGCGAAGCTGATGCTCGCGCTCGTCTCTGGTGTCATCACGGGCTACGTCGGCATGCAGGCCAAGTACCAGGTGTCGATCCTGCTCGCGGCCCACGTGTTCTTCTTCTTCTACCTGGAAATTCAGTCGCCGCACCACTCACGTTTCGTGCAGACGACCACGTCGTTCGTGACGATCATGAAGATCGCGGTGCTCGCGCTCACGTTCTTCCTGATCAACGCGACGGCGTCGTCGGAGCTGCCATCGGACTTGCAGAACGGCATCTCGCTCGCGATCGTCGGCTTGAACTTGTTTGTGCTCTTCTTGCTCATGATTCGTTCGATATACGCGTTCTGGAAGAAATACCAGCTGCAGCGTGATGCCAACGAAACCAATGACGACACGTCGGCGGCGCAGGAGTACTTCAAGGAGGACGTGACGCCGCAGCAGGCCAAGGGCCTTGGCCACACCAATGACAAGCAGAACCCGTACGTGCAAGGCGGCGCCAACGCCAAGTATGACTACAACGACGGCGACGACATTCGTCTCCGCTCGGCGACCCATATGGAGGAGTCGAACAACCAGCACGACAACTACGAGGAGCCGGCGGCCGTGCGGTACGACCAGATCAGCCGCAACGGCGCGCAGCACTACATCGTGAACCAGTCGAACGCGCCTGAGCAGCGGTACGGTCAGCAGCAGTACGGTCAGCAACAACAGCAGCCGTACGGCGCGGATCCTCGCCTGCAGCAGCAGCAGCAGCAGCAGTACGCGCCCGAGCCCGCGCCGCGCCAGTACTCGGCCAACCCTCGTGCGCCGTACGCGGCGACCTCTAACGACCAGTACATGGTCGCGAACTCGCGCGAGCAGGCGCTGTACAACCAGCGACGCAACGACGTCGTCGAGCTGTAAAGCGCCGCAACGCGCGAGACCAACTTTGTACTAGATCTGGGAAAGAAACTCGAAAACTTGCGTGCCAAATCCAAAAGAGCTCTTGCCATTCCCTCCAAAAGCTGTGGAATTTCCTGTGACGTGTGAGAGAGAGTGATCCCGTGTGACTCAAATTTGTTGTGTTTGTGGAGCTCGCCTTCACTTTTAGATTTCGCGTCGCGGCCACGACACCTGTCCTAATCTTTCTCGAACGATGGTCCGCACGTCGCTGTTGACCGCGGGGCTCGACGGACTCGCGGCCACGTCGCCGGCGATCGCGCGCCTGCTCAAAGAGCTGTACGCGCTGGACGACGTGCTGCAGGACGCACACAAGGCCGCGACGCAGGACGATGAAAACGGCGAGCGCGTCGTCGCAGCCTACGAGGCGTTCCTGCGGCACCGCGAGAAACTCGTCGCGCAGTTCGAGAAGGAGCGCGTCGCCGTGCCCTGGCAGCTGCGCATGCGCATCGACGACATCGAACTCACGGTGCGTTAGTTTGAAGGCACGGGATTCCTACCCTCCTCGCATCACGTACGGAAGCTGACACAGTTGATTCTACGTGACACAGCTGCGCCAGCGCAAGGAGAAGCGCGAGGCCGCCACCGTGACCAAGAAGAAAGACAAGAAAGACACCGCACAGGCCGATGGGGACAAGACGGCCAATGACGCTGAACAGGAGAAGACAGAAGACGAGGACCCGCTGGTGCTGCTCAAGGCGCTGATCCTGCCCAGCGCGTTCGTCGCGGTCGTCGCCGGCGTCATCTACGGCGCCACGTGGTTCGCGGCGTAGGACGCCACCGTGCATTGTCATTTTTGTTACGAACCTCATACACACAGTTCCTATCAGTGTCGGAACCGGCACAAGCGTGTGTCCACACCCACAAACCACTGGAAGTGAGCCATTTTCCTGCTCCTTGTAGACGCGGCGTCGAACCACAGCAGGCCGCCTCTGCTGATCGGCACGCTGCACGCGCTTCTTCGCTCGGTGACGACCGGCTGCCGCCGTGCGTCGCTGCTGCTGCAGCTCGACGGCTCCAAACACACCATGGCCGCCGCGCTGCCACCGTCCACAGTCGGCGACCTCACGACGCTCGGCCTCCACGACGACAGCAACGCCAACGTGCTCGTGGTCGGCGACGGCAACTTCTCGTACGCGCGCGCGTTCCTACGCAAGAACCACGCGCGCATCGGCAGCGGCAGCGTGGCGCTGACGGCCACGTCGCTCGACACGCGCGACGAGCTGCTCGCGATGTACCCGAACGCCAGCGGCATCCTCGACGAGCTCCGAGACGGCGGCGTGCGCGTGCTCCATGGCATCAACGCCACGCAGCTGCGCTCGTACGACGCGCTCTCTACCGATAGTGGTGCTGTGCGCTTTGACCGTATCGTGTTCAATTTCCCGCATTTCGCCGAGGGCGGGAACCGCCGGAATAAGATCCACCGCCACCGGCAGCTGCTCGCCGACTTTTTCGCGAGCGCCGTCGACGTGCTCGCGCATGAGGGGCAGATCTGGGTCGCACTGTGTGCCGGCCAGGGTGGCACGGCGCTGGACCCGGAGCAGCGCTCGTGGGGGGATACGTGGCAGGTCGTTGCGCACGCCGCGGCCTCGGGGCTGCTGCTTGAGAACGTCCACGCGTGCCCCGTCGAGGAGCTCGCACAGCTCGGCTACTACAGCGTCGGTTACCAGCTGCGCGAGCGCGCGTTCTGGACGGCCGACAGCCTCTCGCACGTGTTCTGCCGCGCCGACATCGGCCGCCGCGCGCAGCTGCCAATCCACTGGAGCCGCGACCTGAGCTTCTGGACGCTCGAGGGCTTTTCAGAGGACAAGCTACTCGCTGTGCTGCGTGGGTTTTTCCCGGAAGAGACGATGGACGTCGCCGCGGTCAAGATCGACGGCTACCGGTGCAGCAAGACGAACCGCGACGCCGCGACCTACAGCGTGCGCGTGAGCACGACGCGCGCGCCGCTCACTCATGACGACGCCAACGCGCGTGCGACAGCGGCGCTGCTGGCAATCGAAGGTTCGGACTTTGCCGACTCGCGCGATAAGTAGAAGGAAAAATAGATGCGTGATTATTTACAGAGACGATGGTTTACATAGCGAGCCCCGTGTAGAGCAGCATGTTGGCGAGGTTCCCGACGACGTGGACGCCACAGTGCCAGGCCGACGAGACGTTCTTGTTGGCAGCCTGTCGCGCGCGCGCGTAGCAGAACGCGGTCTTGGCCACGAAGAGCAGGTAAAATAGCTGGTACGCGCGGTCGGCGCAGAACGCGCTGCAGTAGAGGTGGTAGCCCATGCCGACGACCACGGCCGTCATGTCGACCGTGCGGCGCCAGCCACGCACCGGGTGGCGCCAGTAGTTGATGGACGTGAGCAGCACGACGAACGCCATGGCCGCGCAGTACCACAGCTCGTGGCGCGCCGCGAGGCCGACCGAAAAGCACGTCGTGAACGACGATCGCAAGAGCCGCGACGAGTACTCTGGCGGCAGCACGGGCGGGTCGCTCGTGACGGGCAGCTCCCGCGGCAGCGTCACCACTCTCCTCTTGGTGGCGGTGGCGCGAGCGTGGAGCGGCATTGAGGACTTGGGAAGGTGGGTGTTGACGGTGTGCCGCGCGTTTGGAAGTGGCGTGGGCGGGTCTTTTTAGGTGGTCGCCTTTGACAGCATGGAGACCGTCACGCGATCAAGCCAGCCGTCATCCAAGTGAGTCAAGGGGTACACATCAGCGTACCCATCTCCATGGGCCGAATCGACAAGACGTGCGTCCAACGCTCAAATACCTTCAAGGCGAGAGGAGGTGATGCACGCACATAATGTATTTCTGTGTTGTCTGTCTGCGACATGTGCCCGATTGCTGCGCCCTGAGCGAGCGGATCTCTTGCGTCACGACGCACCCCGCTCGTCACTGCTGCGTGTTGTAGACCGCCTCGATGCGCTTGAGCACCGTGTCGTGCATGAGGTCGAGCGTCTCGTGGAACGAGTGGATGTTGATGGGGATGCGCGTGAACGCCGTGGTCTCCGGCTCGCCTGCGTGGCCCTCGAGGTAGCCCTGGACGTCCTGCAGGTTGCGGAAGCCCACGCTTGTTGCGAGCGGCGTGCGGTACCGCGGGTCGGGTGAGTTGGTCATAAAGTCGAGGTGGTTCTTCTCGTCCAGCGTGAGCAGGAACGGCACGACGATGCCCGAGACCTGCGACTCGGCGCTGTGCGCCGCGACCTCCTTCTGGTACAGCCGCGGGTCCACGTGGACGCCTTCAATGATCAGTGACTTGCCCTCTTTGAGACACTTGTCGATGTCCGAGCTCACGCCCTTGCGCACGATCGCGCAGTCCTTTTTGTATTCTTCAATGAGCTCTTCCTTGGACGGGAACTCGACGGTCGTGTACGCGGTCTCTTCGCGGCTGGAGCAAACGCATTTGTGAGACACAAGAGTGCGACCGAGGCAAAAGCCAGACACGACGTACCCAGAAAAGTTGCACATGAGCTCAAAGATGAGATCCGTTTGCAGTACACTGGAGAGGTTGAGTCGGTCGGCGAGCTGTCATAGGAGTATCCTCCAGAGCTTAGATACCGGGTGCGAGACCCGAAGAACGCGCCAACAAATACGCCTACCTTGGTGGCGAGCGTCGACTTTCCGATGCACGCCGTTCCGGCCATCACGATCAGCAGTGGCACGCGGTTGCGGTGGAATCTATGATCCAAGAAGCATATCGTCGTCAATGGTCGGTGCACAACAGGAATCCCGAGTATGGACAGGCTACGGACGTGGACATCATGCGGTAGCACGAGATGTGGGACTCGCCGTAGCCAAACACCTGCATGGTCTTGTACAGAAAGTCTTCAAATTGCTCCTACACAAGTCACGCAATGAGAAACGCTACCCACGAGAATCGAACAAGGAATGGGGACATGGCGGTACGACGTACTTGCACGATGTCCGTGAGCCCGAGATCCACGAGCGTCTGTACACATACACAGGTTCAGCATCAGCGCTGTCGTAAAAAGATACTACCGAATGGTCGCGAACGCACGCGCTTGAGGTCGAGCGAGATCTGCACGGCGTCGCGCGAGTTGATCTTGGTGCCGACGAGCGCGCGGCAGAGCAAGTACCGCGAGAGCACGTAAAAGTGGTCGTCGACCCACACGCGCACTTTGACAAAGTCGTACTTGGACTGGTTGCGCTTGGCCGTACCGTCCGACGACGTCAGCGACTCCATGGCCTGCAGCAGCGGCGACGGCGGCGGCAACGGCGCCGAGGACGACGACGCAGTCGCCGCCGCCGACACCGTGCCGCTCGTCACGACCGGCGGCGGGGGCATCGACGCGTACGGTGGAGCGGCGGGCGCCGCCTCACTGGAGACCGGCTGTTGCTGCTGTAGTAGTGGCTGTGGCTGTGGCAGAGGCGCACTCATGGTGGAGCTGGTCGCTTGGACCGCGTCGGTGTCGTGCGGATCCGGATGCGGATGCCCAGATCTCCTCGCCCCTTCGGGGTCCACGCCCATGATCCTTCTGGTCGACGCTCCCACAGCGAAAAGGTCGGTGTGAGTTCCCTTAACATGCAACCGGTACCGCTGATATACCCGGAGAAGTTGCGAAATGACAACTATTCGGCATTTGATTGGTGTATTATCATCTGTTTGCGGTTTGATTGGCAATAAAGAGTCGGTGGAGGTGTCCCGATCCCCCATCTCCTTTTTGGCCCGCCCGAAGCCGCACTCTCTCCTACGGTACTCTCGACCGAAGACAGACTATGGCCCTCGACCAGAGCATCATGGGCGAGGCCGCGGGCGCGACCGAGACCGACAGTCACAGCCTCAAGAAGCGCAAGCGCAGCGCCATGGGCGAGCAGACCGAGCGCCTCGCGGCCGCCAACGGCGCTGGCGCCTCCACGGGCGACGCCCACAGCCCCCACGCCCACGACGCTACCGGGGGCGACCACCTGACCACCAACGGCGCCACCAGTGCGGCCCTCCAGCCGACGACGACCACGACCAC
>JAADXJ010001003.1:0-11950 GCA_023337735.1 Pythium biforme
GCGCTTCTTCGTGTTCCAGGACGGTTTCCTGAGCTACCGCAAGAACGCGCGCGACCCGTCCAAGGTGCTGCGCCGCGACTCGATCGTCGACGTCCATTTTTACTCGAAAGTGCGCAACGGCCTGTGCGTGCTGCTCCAGTGCGGCCGCAAGCTCTGCATCTCGGCCAAGACCGAAGACCAGATGCACGCGTGGTACGACGTCTTCAGCGACTACCTCCACAAGACCAACCGCGCGCGCGAGTTCCAACAGCTTTACCGCCGCAAGCAGGAGCTGCTCGAGCCCATCGAGGAGCTCGCGAACTCGTTTCTCGAGGCCAATGACGGATGCCCCGCCGCGGTCGACGACTTTCTCGACGACAGCGCAATCCTCTCGGACACGGACTCGGACACAGACTTTTGGGTCTACGATTTCTGAGTTCAAAATCCTCCGCGTCGGTCGAAGACGTGGAGCTCGAGTAGTTCACGTAGGGGAATGCAGATGGAGAGACGATCTCTCTAAGTAGTTATTTATTGGGGCTTCCCACACACGAAATGAAACGACATTCGCTTGCGATAATCTCTTTCGTCCCATCTGCTTTCCATCGTTGGTGTGCCTATAGTATCTGAGGTCCATTCTAGAGAGGAAGACGTCAAATCCCGGCGGTGCGAAGCTCGGTGTTTTGTGGCGACGACCTGTGTGCTGTGTCCTTGCGGCCTATTGTACCTGCCCGCCGTCTGCGTTCCGATCGAAGTTCCTTGAAGCCGTGTGCGTCACTCTAGACTAGCAGCCCTTCATCATGATGTGGTCGGTGCTTTACCTGGTCGAGCCACGTGACGTTCGCAGTGGTCAGCGCCGATGGCGCCGGAGAATGAGTTGTGGAGTGAAGACACGTTTCAGAAGTCGAGTGACGCGACCTTTGTCTGTGTTGAAGCAATCCAACGACGTAACAAACGCACCATGGGTTCAGCTCGTCAACATATAATCAGTGCATTGTCAAGACACGTTCAGCAAAGCGTCTCGCGCTGGGAAGAGATTGGCGTGCAGCCGACGCGTGCGCTGTGTCTGGACACTACGGGCGATACACCCTCTGCGCTTTAGCAGTAGTAGTAGCCACCGTAGATGCGTCCAAACGCGCAGCGCCCGCCGTAGAAGCGACGACCGTAGCGGCGCCAGTACGGGAGCGGGTAGCGCCAGCCATAGTAGCCGCCGCGGAAGCCCGGGTAGTAGAAGCGACGGCGGTATCCGACGCCATACTGCTCCACAAACGACTCGTCTTGATCCTTGCCCTTGTCCTCGGTCGCGGCGTCCGGCGACGTCAGCATGTCGCGCTCGCCCGTGAGCGTGAGATCCGTCGGCGGCTCGTCACCGCCAAACGTGAGCTCCCCCACGGCATCTCCATCGTTCTTGACTTCGTCTCGCTCGGTGGTGCCCTGCAGCGTGTCGCGGTCGCCCGTGAGCACGAGCCCCGCCGGCACGTCGTTCGGCTGCGCCCCCGTGTCATCGCTCGCACCACGCTGGGCAATCCCCTGTTCTTGTTCAGCAGCCGCAATCGCAAACACGTCGTCCTGCTGCGCGCGAATGTTGCTGCGCGTGACGGCGACGTTGTTCACGCTCGCGACAGCGTTTTTGTTGGCGAGCGCTGTAGGGTCGTTCAGCGACGACGTCGTGGCGACCTTGACCGCGAGGTTGGCGGGGGTGAGGTCCTCCGCGAGTGATGTGCCGGTGAGCGCCAACGCCGCGACGGCGAGCGAGAGCACGAGCGAGCGAAGAGCAAGCATGGCGGTTGGATGGAGGTGTGCTGTGGGGCACTTGATTGCTGGAGCTCAAATGGCATAGTGATCTGTGTCTGGGCATCCCGATTCGACCGAGGACCCCGCATCCGTGCATTTCGTGGAACTGCACGTGATGGAATGGAACGTGCAGCTCTCTTTCATGGAGACATCCAACGCGCAGGCATTCCTGCGAACAGAACTTGCTGGTCAACAAACGCGTAAATCGCTTCGTGGCTCTCAATTGGTTGTTTGGCAAGGACCCCTACGCAGCCTCAGACTGTGTCTCGGTCTGCTCTTTCTGCTGGCGTACTTGCTTGCAGCTCGTCTTGTGGTTCTTCCAGTCCTCCACTTGGTGCTCCTTGCAGCAGTAGTACGCCGCCTCACAGGCACATCGTAGCAGCGTCGTCTTCGCGCCACCCGCGTCCGTCGCCGCCGCACCATCGGCACTCGCACTCGTTGCACGGGTCGACGAGCCACACAACCGGCAGCCAATCTCACCGGCCGTGACTTCGCCCATCATGATGTCGCGGAGGAACATGGTCTCGAATGTGTGCGCGACGTTGGTGAGCAGCGTGAGGATAACTTGCTGGCGCATCTGCAACGACAGCCAGACGTCGGCCTCGACCAGCTTGTGCTGCGCAATCAGCGCGCGCTTCTCGTCGAGTACCGCCTGCGACACGGATGGCAGCAGCGACTGCACGTGCTGCTCCGGGTCCGTCGGGTCCACGAACGCCAGCGATACATTCTTGAACGTGTCGCCCGAGAACGTAGGCATCGTGCCTGTCGTTCGCAGCGCGCTCAGGTACACGAGGTCGTGGCGTGTGCAGTCGTCCGATCGGCGTGCGCGCGCGTTCATGAGTCGCAGGAAGACCTTGCCGTTCTCCTCGAGTAGCGCCTTGAGCGAGAGCTCAGGCGTGAGCAGCTGCGTCGCCTTGGGCTTGGGCTCTTTCGGGTCGTACTCGACGGGCATGTCGGGGCTGGCGTTGCGCAGCATCGACACTTGGCCGGTGTACGGCAGCGCCAGGAACCAGCGCATAAACGTGGACGCATGGGCACCCCAGAAGCGTTGCAGATAAGCGAGCGGCGCCAACTCCTCCTCCTGCGGCGGCGGCTGCGTCGGCGCGTCACCAGCCATGATTGCCATTCTCTTTGTCGATGCAGATCCGATGGGGCGAGAGCCGCACACTTGTTAACTATCCTAATAAAGTGAACTTTATGCATTGGCTGTAAATTTGTCCTCGATATTCAACCAATGAAAGTATTTTGTGCCGTACCCCAAGATGCTCTCAACCAGCTGTTTTGCCCCTGCTATTTTGTCCCTATTCCACAGTCGTGCAACTTGAGGTTTTTTGGCCGCCGTGGGGTGGAAAGCCTGTGCGTAATGGTGTACAATGGTATACAGCCGGTATACCCGCTCCTGATCAGGGGGTAAAACCTCACCCATCCCATACAGGGACTGACTTTCTTCGCTTGTCCCGAGCGTTGCTGGAAGACGCGTCTAAACCATCGTCAGGTCATCGCCAACGCCACCACGAGACTCGCGCGGCGGTGGGAACTAATTTCGAGGACTCGACCAAAGGCCGGTCGCGACGAAGGTAGACTCGCCAACAGAAATCCCTCTATCCGCGAGTATAATCCCCTGCGGCCGACATCCAACGACCGACGCGTTGGTGGACCCATTGCTGTTGGAAAAGAGCAATCTGTCCGTGCCAACAATTGGCGCATTTTGTTGCCCCATCGTGGTTTCCGCCCCACACTCCATCTTGGTAGAGTGCGAGAAAGTCTCCAAGGGAAACGTGCACCGTAAGTATCTGAGTATCGACGCAGCATGGAGGTCGGCGCGCCCGTGTGGGCGCTGGACGAGCATGATGGGCTCTGGCACGAGGCGTCCGTGATCGCGGTCGACGAGGCCGCCGGCAAAATCGAGTGCGCGATCGCCGACAGCGACTACCAGGAAGACAAACTGGTCCACGACGGCAACAGCGACGCGGCGCCGCAGTATGACGAGGGCGACTTCATCCCCGTGAAGCCCAAGCGCCGCAACAGCCGCCGCCTCTCGGTGCGCCAGTTTCCGCCGCTGCCGCTCGCGAACGTGCTGCCGCGGAACCCGTCCGAGGTGTACCACAGCGTCGAAGACTTGACCAAGCTCGTGCACCTCCACGAGCCAGCGATTCTCCACGTGCTGCGCAAGCGCTTTTTCCACGGTCTTATCTACACGAGCACGGGTTCGATCCTCGTTGCGCTCAACCCGTTCCGCAAGCTCGACCTGTACTCGGAATCGATCAAAGAGCGGTACTACGCCCTCGGCGGCGACCAGGACGCGGCCAAGAAGCTCTCGCCGCACGTCTACGCGGCCTCCGACAAGGCGTTCCGCAAGATGCTGGCGTCGTCGCGCGCCAAGAGCGAGAAGAGCGATCAGACCATCCTCGTTAGCGGTGAAAGTGGCGCCGGCAAGACCGAGACGACGAAGTTGATCATGAACTACCTCGCGTTCGTGTCGGTCAAGCGTCGCATGCTCCAGCGCAGCGCGTCGAGTCTCCGCCAGTCGGAAGGAGGAAAGCAGCAGCCCACGATCCACGACCGTGTGCTCGAGTCGAACCCGATCCTGGAAGCCTTCGGCAACGCCCGAACGAATCGCAACAACAACAGTAGTCGGTTCGGCAAATTCATCAAGCTGGGCTTCGCACCAACCGGTGAAATGCTCGGTGCTTCAATCTCGACGTACCTGCTCGAGCGAGTGCGACTTGTTTCACAAGGACGAGGCGAACGCAACTACCACATTTTCTACGAGATGCTCAGCGGCGCATCCAGCTACGAGCGCGACACCCTCGACCTTTTGGACGTGAACATGTACAAGTACCTGAATCAGTCCGGCTGTATCGAGCGACTGGACGGTGTCGACGACGGTGACTCTTACCAGCGCACACGCCAGGCGATGACGAGTATCGGTATCGACCTGGAGGAGCAGATGGACGTGATGCGCGTCGTTGCTGCTGTTTTGCGCCTTGGCAATATCGAATTCATCACCGAGAAGGGCAAGGATACCTCCCAAGTCGACATGAGCGGTTCGTCGTCTGGTATCGAGTCAGTTTGCCGTCTTCTCGGAGTTGAATCAGAAGTGCTGCAAAACACGCTGTGCACGAAGCGGATCCGAGCCGGTGCAGAGTACATCACGGTCCGCTTGCCGCTGGACCAGGCTCTTTCAACGCGTGATTCGGTCGTCAAGAGTCTCTACTCCAACCTGTTTAACTGGTTGGTGGCGCGAATCAACACGTCGATCGAGTACAAGGAAGAGCGAGGCAGCCAATTCATCGGTGTTGTCGACATCTTCGGTTTCGAGATCTTCGAGCACAACTGCCTTGAGCAGCTCTGCATCAACTACGCGAACGAGAAACTGCAGCAACTGTTCGGAGGATTCGTCTTCAAGATGGAGCAGGAGCAGTATGTCTCTGAAGAAATCCCGTGGAAATTCGTCGATTACCCCAACAACGACATTTGTGTGACCATGCTCGAGTCCCGGCAAATGGGGTTGTTTGCCCTGCTCGACGAACAATGTCTCATCCCCAAGGGAAATGACGAGAAGTTGGCGAACAAGTTCTACGAGTCACTGGCGAAGCAAAAGTCGTTCGGTGTCTCGAAACTTCAACAAGCGAAGCGCCAGTTTGTCATTCATCACTATGCCGGAGACGTGTGCTACTCGACGAGCGGATTTTGCGACAAGAACAAGGATCATATGCACCCTGAAGCAGGCGATCTCATGCGCACTTCCAACACTGCTTTCGTCCGGAAGATCTTTGAGCAGGATGATGTTGCGAAGAAGACGGACGAGAAGGTCGATACGCGTCGTCGATCTGGCATCATGTCGTCAACGGTGGTTGCGCAGTTCAAAAGTCAACTAAGCTCTATGCTCCAGACAATCAACGCCACTGAGCCGCACTTCATTCGATGCATCAAGCCTAATGATGAAGCAAGCTCCAGTGAGTTCGAGCGCAAGCGATTGATGGAACAGCTTCGTTGCAGCGGAGTGTTGGAGGCGGTGAAGATTTCTCGAAGCGGTTATCCAGTTCGCTTCGTCCATGAAGACTTCGTCAAGAACTACTCTATCATTTTGGGCGAACGTTACGACCAAACCAAGCAGCAAAAGACTGTTGTCTCCGTGATGGTCCAGCAACTCACTACGAAGTTAGCAATCGGTCCCGGCGAAGAGATTGGAGGCCCACCTCCGTTCCAGGTTGGTAAGACGAAAGCGTTCTGCCTCCAGCATGCATACCAAGCCCTCGAAACTGCTCGCGCACGAGCTCTCCATCACTCAATCCTCACAGTCCAGAGATACTGCCGTGGTTTCATCCAACGGCAGAAGTTCCTCCGGAAGCGCAAGGCTGCGATCCGGCTGCAGTCTATCTGGCGCTGTATCCGGTGTCGACGACGATTCTTGTTCAGTCTGCGGCGAAAGCGAAGTGCCATTATTATCCAGAAAACTACTCGTGGACATTTGGCACGGAAGGCACTTCGAAGACGCAAAGCGGCGATCGTGATTCAGTCGTTTGTTCGTGGGTGGCTCGTGCGACGGGAGTACTCCGCCAACACTCTTAGCTTCGAGCGAGACGTATCGTACGTCGGAGAACTTGACCACACGGACGAAGATTCGTACAACGATTCATTTTCGGCATTCGACAAACCAAACCCGCTGATGATGTCAACTCCGAGTATGACTGCAAGCGACCGAACAACCGTCAGCGAGCAGGATCCACGATTTCGCAACGACTCCACATTCTCCCGCGAATCCACGCGCCGCAGTGCCCCCACGGACTACAAGCCACCAAAGAACATTGAGAACGAGTACGAAATCGTGTGGGAATGCGGGCTTCTCGGCCTCTACTTTGAAAGTGACCCGGACTCTGGCATGCCGATCGTCCGAAGGGTTCATGAGAGTCTCAGCAACTGCGCGGACATCTTCGAAGTGTCTCGAGGAGATATCTTGCTGGCAGTCGGCTCGGTGAAGGTTCGAAAGGGTGACATTCGCCGCATCCTGGCTCTGCTGCAAGAAGTGAGCAAGCCTGTCAAGCTGGGTTTCCGACGGAATCCGACGGCCTCGTTCCGAATGCGTGCTGGTTCGCTTGAGCTGCTCGGCGAGGAAGATTACGAAGTTCTCTGGAAGGAAGGCGTTCCACTCGGTCTTGGCTTTCGGCCGGATCCCGAGAGCGGTTATCCCGTTGTGTTCCAGGCCCATGGTAACCAGTCACTCCCTGGCATGTTCAACGTCCGCTCTGGCGACTACTTGACTTTCATCAATGAGTTTCCAACGCATGGTATCCGCTTCCAGAAGGTCATCGATATCCTCGAGAGCGGCCCCCGCCCAGCCGTGTTGCGCTTCCGACACAACGACACTGTCGAGGATCTCCGGTTCTCCAACCCGCAGGACGACGACCGTTTCCTCCGTCAGTCTTGTGTGAGTCTCAACCCCAAGGTCGATCACTCTCTCTACTATATCACATGGAAGGATGAGGACGGGCCATTGGGCATAGTGGTCAAGCAGGAGAGCACCAGCTACTATCCGCGCGTTATCAACGTCAAGAACGAAGGTGCTGTCACGCGTACATCTCAGAAAAACCGCGTCGAGGTTGGCGATGTGCTTCTCAGTATCAACAACAACAACATCAGCAAGATGGGCTTCGGTTCTGCCATGAAGCTGCTCCAGAAGGGCCCCAAACCGCTGCTGTTGATGTTCCAGAGACCCGACGCCGACTTCGACGAGTTTTCGAAGAGTATGTAAGTTTGAAATCGCGACCGACGCGCCGGTCCAGATTTCAAGAGCTCCCTTCCAAGCGCGTACCGCAGCCAGCGAGCGACGATTTGTTTATATGAGTGTCCATCAGTACGTAGTAAGTAGCAGTAGCAGACGCGCTCCCTGCGCTCCACCCAGATACTCGTTGCCGCAAGAGACCTGCGCCATCGTCACTCACGGCCGGCCGGGTCTTTGATTTTGGCTCAGTGCAAACCGGGGATGTCGACCCCTTCAAGACGAAGAGAATCATTATGAATAAAAGAAGTAGAAACCATGGAAAACAAGCATTCTTCCTCCCTGACGATGACAGTATCTTGTCGGACATCCACAAGCAACGAAGCACATCCCAGCGAACACTCGGCGCGATGTCCTTCACGCCTCTGTTCCTGGAATCATTGAAGCGCTGAAACTCCGGACCGGCCGCGCCTCTTCCGCGTTGGCTCGGAGGGAGATCAAAGGCGCCGGATTCGACCGCCTGTGTATTTTTGGGTACGTGTGTGGCTTCCTTCTTTCTCCATGGGACCGAGTTGGTTCGACTGACTTGCGCAAGGTGAGAAGGAAACGAGGGAGCGACTGAAGGAGCATCGACGTGGCCCCGGGAATTTAGCGGCGTCCGTGGGAGCAGATACTAAGTACCAAAGTGGTGTGGCGTCCGTGTGGCACCTTTCTCGGCGAAGGGGACAGCAACGCCCATACAGCGCATCCGCCATTCCTCAACTCTCATTCCGTCCCCCAGCAGAGGAAACATGACCAAACACCAGCCACCACCAACCGTCCGCGATCGCACAGCGTCGGAGCTGGAGCCTATCAAAGAGATTTACCCGCAGTCGCCGTGTGATCTCCATCACGAGAGACCATCGATTGGCCAGCAACCGGCGAGTGTGATCGCGCTGGTGTCGGCCGCGAACGTTGCTGCCCAGCGAGGCGCTGGAAGGAAACCGGCCGCGTCGGGTGGGCACACACACAGACGATCACAGACGATCGTGGCCGCCGGCGATCTAGAGATGGAGATCATTCAGAAACAGAAGGCGGTCGAGGAGCTCCACACGGAACTCGAGTCGAAGAACAAGGCGCTCGAGGAATCTCAGGAGGAAGCGCAGCTCGCGGCGCGGATTGGGCAGACGCTTCTCCAGCGCAACCAAGAAATGGGCGCCGAGATCGAGAGCAAAGCGATCGAGCTCCAGAACCGCGCCGAAAGCGCCGAGCAGGTCGTGAAAGTGCTGGAACAAAAGCTGTCGCTCGCTGTCACGCAGATCCGCTCGCTGGATATTGCGCGCACGCGAGCGACGCTGGAAGCCGAGCAGCTCACCGAGGAGCTCGAGGACTCGCGGTGCGTATAGTGTGGATGTGGGATTGTTGGCGTCGTTGTCGAGGCATGCGAGGTTCACAGTGATCGTTCCTTCAGCTCGCAGGTCCACGGACTCAAAGCGGACGTGGCGCGAGCGAACGGCGAGATCCAGCGCATCCAGGGTACCAAGACGCGTCTGGAAGAGGAGTTGGAAAAAGCGCAGGAGTGTATCGCGACGCTGGAGACAGCAAAACGAAAGCTCCAAGCGGAATTCACGGCGAAGAAAGATCGGATAGAAGTGGTATGACGCTTCCTCTTCAACGTGCTGATGGACGTTGACACTGACCGCTTGGTGGTCGATGCAGCTCGAAAGTGTGGAGCGCTACAATGTGGAGCACATCTCGCGGCTCGAGATCGAGAACCAGTCGATTTGCCACCAGCAACACGTCTTGGCGCACCGCGAGCGGCAGCTGCAGTTGGAGATTGACTCTCTAGTCGCGAAAATGGCCGCGATGGCGAACTGCGCGAAAGAGCAACACACTCGATCCCAGGAACTGGAGAATGCGGTTTGTAGTTGCACTCGGGTTGGAATGCCGAGGAGGGATCGACAGGTGACGTGATGTGAGTGTGTGTTCTCAGGTCCTCCTCTTGCACGACGAGATGGAAGATCTACGCGCGACGCTGGGCGTGGAGCAAACGCGCGTGGCGCAGCTCACTCTTGTCAACCAGGTACACACCTGTCGACCACGAATCCTCTTGCAAATGGTATATCTCTCTAAGCAAATCGTGATTTTTGTGGGCTGACCACAGGAAATGGAGGCGTGTCTAGACCGCCAACGCCGCGTTCGAGACCACAGCAACGACCAGGAGGAGCTGTCGTCGACCCAGATGCTGCGCAACGGCTCCCTCTTCTTTGAGCTCTCGCGGCAGATCCGCGAGGAAATGCAGGACGCCAAGACCCAGCGTGCCAGGCACAACGCATTATCAGCAGCAAACAAAGGCACGCTCTCGCCCGAAGAGTGTACCGCCGGCTCGGCGAGCGAACTCGAGTCACCATCTCGTTCGTCGACTCGCACGAGCCGCAATCCGAGCAGCAACAACACGGACAGCCTGAACGAGGTCGACGACCCAGACGATGCCGTCACGGCCAGAGTTCGCAGACTGCCGCCGTTGCAGCTCGAGCGGCGTCGCTCGCAGCAGGAAGAGGCCGAGCTGGTGCGCGCGGCCGTCGCAACGGCCAAGTCACCTCGGTCTCTCAAGGAGGATGACGGTCAAGTGGAGGACGGTGCTGGCCGTGGTGAAGACGACATTCTTCTCAAAGAGGTCCGCGCCGCACCCTCCACGCCTTCGCTGCTCAAACACATGGGTCTCTCAGTCTGCCACTCTCCGTTTTACGACAGTTTTTCGTGCTAACGGCCGCGGCAGTCAAGATCGCTGGGGGTGGACTGCGTAACGACGCGTGCAATATCCACAACGAGGTTTGCAGTAGCCGTGTCGATCGAGAGGTCGATTTTCTCTCCGTGTCGATCTGCTAAGCTCGTGTGCTCTCAATCGTTTTGTTAGGACCTGTACGTCGAGGCCAGGGCGCAGAACGTCACGTTTGACCAGTTCCACAAGTGGCTCGAACGCCGTCTCGAGGACGACCTGGAAACCAGCCTCTCCCCGCCCAAGATAGTGACAGTCCCTCCAATCAAGAGCCCCACAGCGGTTGCTCTTACGGCGCCAACGCCCGCGCGTCGCCCGGGCATCGTGAGCTTCTGGTCGCGTTAGGGCACACGCCAGGAACGCCTCCTCTGGTCGTGACCGAGATCGCTATGTCTCGGTATCCATTTGCATCCGCACGTCTCAAGAATTCAAGTTAATATCAAAGTGTACTACACGTTATGCAAGAAAGAGCACCCCCCAGGGCTGGGTTGCTCGTGTCTACTTGCGCAGGTGCGCGAGCACGGCGTCGACGTCGGCGGCGTTCTTCTCAATGAACCTGCGGCCTTCGCGCTCGACGACCTCGCCCTTGTCGTTGAAAAAGATGAGCGTCGGGACGGTCTTGATGCCGAACTGCGCGCAGAGCTCGGCCTTGAGGTCGCGCGAGGGCGCCCACGGGAGCGCGACCCACGGCATCTCGGTGTAGTACTCGTCAAACTTCTCGACTTCCTTGTCGGACGAGACAAAGATGATCTCAACGTCGTCGTGGTCTTCCTTGATCTCTTCGTAGACTTGCGAGAGGATCGGCGTGAACTTGCGGCACGGCGGGCAGTAGTGGCCCGAGAAGTAGAGGCCCACGACCTTCTTCTGCGAGAGCGCGTCCGCAAGTGGCACGACGGCGCCCGACTTGGTGAGCAGCGGCTGGTTCTGGAGGAGCGCGTCCATGGTGATTGAGGCGCAGGAGGCGCGTTGGATTGTGGAATGCTGCCTGTGCCATCGTCGAGGGGGTACGTTGCTGCTGGCGGGAAGACAGAGGATGAGGAAGGCGGGAAGCAAGAGTGATTTGATTGGCCAAATAGACCGAGGATGCAGCTGACAAATTGAAATAAAGCTTTTGGATTAGTCGATAATAGGTTCTAATGGCCAATCCGGGGAGGGAGAGGATTCGTCGACGAGCGTGGCGAGTGGACATGGGCGGTCTGGGTCCACAGCCCGCGAAAACCATGTGACGTGTGAAAAGCGAGGGTATGATCGCGTCATCCGTAACCGTAGCCCCGGAGGATGGGTACATGGACCGCACTTCAACCACGAGCAGCTCAAAAATCGGCGAACGGCGCCAACGCGATCTTTTCCGCTCCCGCGCGCGCTCGTTTCTAGGAATCGAGAGGCCAATGCCAGTATCCCTGGCGAGGCGAGCGCTCATCGGCTGGGCTTCCACTCGAACACGCACTCGGCTTTTTGAGCTCCAACGATCAAGTCCCTCACTCCCTCCCCGCTGCCCCCCACCATGTTTGCTCTCCGCACGCTCGTGCTCTCGTTCACTGTCGCGGCGTTGGCGCTCACCGGCACTTCACTCGCGGAGGACCTCACCCCCGCCAACCTCGCGGTCAAGATCGCCACGACGTCGTCGCTGAACGACCCTACAGCGCTCGCCAACAAAAACGCTGTCGCGAGCGTGAACAACGTCGCCGTCACGCGCAGCA
>JAADXJ010001004.1:0-11936 GCA_023337735.1 Pythium biforme
GAGGATCTCCAGCACAGCGTCAAAGTTGCCAGAGTCCGACTTGAGATCGGAACACACCGGCAGCAAATCCGCCGTCTTGTTACCAAAGTACGAAGAGTGGAGCGTGCCACCACGCGCGAACATCCAGTTCTTGTTACCACGAAGCGTGTTGATCTCGCCGTTGTGGCACATAATGCGGTTCGGCTGCGCGCGGTCCCACGACGGGAACGTGTTGGTCGAGAATCGCGAGTGGACAAGGGCCACGTACGACTGGAAGTCGTCCTTGAGCAGATCGTCGTAGTACTCAAAGAGTTGCTCGGGTGTGAGCTGGCCCTTGTACGTGATCGTGCGGTTGCTGAGCGAGCACACGTAGAACTCGGCGTGCTTCTTCTCGTTGATGGTCGTCACGAGCGTGCGGAGACGCAGCAGCTCCTTCTCAAAGTTGTCGCTGCTCAACGCCGGGTTCTCGTTGAGCACCATGACCTGCTCGACGTGCGGTTCCGAGGCTCTCGAGGTTGCGCCGAGCGACTCGTTCGTGGTCGGCACTTGGCGCCAGCCGACAACCTTGATGCCCATCGAATCAGCAATCTGCTGGAACGTGCGCTTGCAGGCCGGGATCGCCTGCGGCACGCTCTTGTTGAAAAACACGTTGCCGACGGCGTACTTCTCGGGCGCGAGCGCGAGCTGCGCGGCCGCAGCGCCAAACTCGCCGTCATTCACGACGCGCTGCATGAACTGGTGCGGCAGCGCGACCAGCATGCCGGCGCCGTCGCCCGAGGCCGGGTCGCAGCCGCAGCCGCCGCGGTGGGACATGCGCACGAGCATGTCGTTCGCGTCGACGACGATGCGGCGCGACGGCTGCTTCTTGAGGTGCGCGATCATGCCGACGCCGCAGCTGTCGCGCTCGGCGTCCTGGCGGTAGAGGCCTTTCTGCTCAAAGAGCGCGCGCTTGTCCTGGCCGTTGGGCAGCGCGCGGAAGCGGCGCACGAGAAAGTTCTTGCCGTACCCTTGCGAGCGCGAGAGCGCGCCCTGGAACGCGCCGGTCGCAAGCAGCGGCGACGTCGCCGCGGACGCTGCCGCCGAGGACGACGCGCCCTGGAGCGACGCGCGCGCCGAGCGGTGGAGCCGGAACATGACGAAGTTGTACTAGCTTGGTTTCCCGCTTTGCGCTTCGCCTTGGTGCTTGGTCCCCTTGCGCGGGCAAATGCGGAAATGAGGCTCCAAGAACGAAAAGCGTTCCGTTGGTTTCTGTGTGTGGTGTTGGCCCACGCCAACTTTTGTGGGCGTTTGTTGGATCGGGCGTGTAAGCGCAAACACAAAACGCACACAGCCAAAAACAGAGGAAATCCTCACCCCGGAACAAAAAGAACTGAAGCAGCGAGTCGACGTCGTTCGGAGTGATTGTCTCTTGAAGATGTCGTTATTGCAGTGGATTTCCAAGCAGCATGCAATTCATTTTGATGAATGAATTGCGTTAAGCTTGAATTCTCTATGAGAAGAGAAAGAATTGCACTGTTCCGGATTTGGGGGCCGAGGTTCTGGAGTGCAGATACTGTGTGGAAGAAGGGGCGCTTTCCAACACGTAAAGTACGACAGATGGGTCCCATCCCATCCCACTGTTCCTGTTTGGCCATCGTTCAGGCGAACCCAGCAGGGCGAGCGCACACTACCTACGCGCCGACGAAGAATGGAATCCCTTTTGTGGGACACACGCATCGCTAGGAAGTGGCTGCTTGGAGACTGGATGCCCTCAAAGTGCTTTGTTCCCCATATTACTATAGTACCGTTGTGCGTACAGTACTGTATCTTGACGTCGCTTCCGTTTGGAGTGGCCACTTCAAAACTGTTCCGGCGGGAGTGGTCTGAGAACAAAAAAATCGATTGGCCAATCACTTGGACGTGACTGTTTGCGAAAACGATCTTTCATGTGGTGCACCCAGAATCAGATGCTGAGTCGTTGTCCCCCACTCCTCACGGGATGGGCGAGGAAAATGACTCCCAGACTGGTGGCGCTGGCTGTGGCGCTTGCACCATCTCTCGCCCTCCGCGGGCCTCACCGTGTCATGATGACAGTCATCGTCCAGCATCTTTCTGGTGTCTGGTGCTGTGGGCTCCTCACGTTGAAGACGATCCAAATTGATGCAGGTCTCACGACTGCGGTTCCACTGGAGATGTTGATTTTGTATCATCCCGTTCGGACTGCTGATGGTCGTTAAGTTCGCACGTGCCATAAACCGCGGATCTTCAGTGACGGATGGTCGGTTCGCAGTTGGTCGCGCGACTGTTGGAGGGCCTTCTTCAACGCGACGCGCCCGTACAGACAAGGCGCGCCTGCTCGCCTTAGCCAGCGCGATCTTTTTGAGGGCGAAGCGCCGTCTACCGCATGCCGCGAAGCCAGTGGGTGAGAGAGAACCCTCATTCTCCCAAGCAACGCGAAGGAGTCAACCTAATAGATGTCTCAATCCAAGATGTCCCAGTTCGATGGAGCAGGTGTGGCGTCGACGCCTGGCGCCAAGGGCGTCGACCACAACGGCATCGTCGTCGGGCGCTGGAAAGCCGAGATGTTTGGATGCTGCGGCAACCTGATTCCGAACGGTGCGTGGACTGCTATGCTCGGAGGAAAGCGAATCCTTCGCGGACAACAATCTCATCCTATGTGTTCATCTAGGGCTCATGTCGCTCATCTGTCCGGGCGTCTCGGTTGCGCAGATCTGCAAGCGTCTGGGCATCGCCAACTACTTCTACGTGCTCGTCGCCTTCGCGGTGCTGTACCTGGCCGTGATCATCGCGATCGCTGTGTCGAGCGAGTTCATGGACGGCATCGTCGTGCTGCTCGCGCTGGGCACGGCCGCGTCGATTGCCCGGCTGCGCTGGCGCGTCCGCTTCCTCTTCTCGCTGCCAGGCTCACCGCTCGAGGACTGCTTCTACTCGATGTGCTGCGGCTGGTGCGCCATTGCGCAAATGGCCTCGCACGTCGAGTCGTACACGCCGGGCACCTGCGACTTCAAGCCGCGCAACACGCTCGAGGGCTACACGTTCGCGTAGGGACGACGGGCAGTAGAGATCCGTCCCCGTTGGATCCCAAAGATCCCATTTTCTACCAAGTGCAATACAGGGCTACTTCAGACTGTAGATTTCCAGGAACGTCACTCACGATTGGGTAATTTTCCACGCGGTTTGCCTGTGGATCTTGTTTCTCTCAAGTCCAATGGTTGAGCGTAATATCGGTTCTGACAGTTCCGCATCCGTCGAACCAGAACTGGCGGAAGAGGTGTGTGATAAGTGGACGCACGGCCTATTTCCCCCTGAGCCAAACAAGCAGAGCAATGTGCTGCGGCTGCTGAGACGCCTTCCCGGACGACCCCACGCACCGACCGACGCGAGCAACGCCTCCTCCTCCTCCCTCTCCCTCCTCTTCCTCCTCTCTGTCGACGCCTCCTCCCCGAACGGCGTTGGACTTGGAACGCGAAGAGCTCCACGAAACCCAGTGAGTGGATCCGACACGAAACTCTTTCAAGTAGAAGGAAACCCCAGCGCAGTGAAAACGATGACGGGCGCGACTTCGAGACGCAAGCTCGGCATTCTGTCGGTGGCGCTTATCACGTACTTCAACGTGAGCGGTGGGCCCTGGGGCAGTGAGCCCGTGATGTCGGCGTGCGGGCCGTTCGTGGGCATCCTGGCCGTGATCATCTTCCCGTGGATCTGGTGCCTGCCACTCGCGCTCACGTTCGCCGAGCTCTTCACGGCATTCCCCACAGACGGCAGCTTTTGCATGTGGGTCGGCGTCGCGTTCGGGCGGCCCATGGGCTTCCAGGTCGGCTTCTGGTCGTGGGTCGCTGGTGTGATTGACAATGCGATTTACCCGTGTCTGATTGTCGACACGATGCGCGCGCTGACAGAAGGCAACCTCACAGGCGGCGATGACTTGGCAGATGACAGTGGCGTGGCTGGCATCGATATCCAGCGATTCCTCATGCGCGCCGGGTTTGCGATCCTGTTTATGCTGCCGACGCTGACGAGTCTCAAGCTCGTGGGCAACACGCTGCTCGTCATGGGCGTCATGATCTTCCTGCCGTTCGCGGTCATGGTCGCGCTCGCGATCCCGCAAGTTGAGCCGGCCAACTGGTTTGTCATCCGCGAAGACGTACGTAGTAGCCCTTTGCGATGCATGGGTTGATCTTGGGTTTTCGTAAACTAACGGGGTGGCATGTTGTGACGGAGACAGCGCGACTGGACGCGACTGCTGAGCACGCTCTACTGGAACTACAGCGGCTTTGATGCCGCAGGCGCGTACGCCGGCGAGATCCACAACCCCAAGTCGACCTACCCGAAGGCCATGATCGTTACTGTCATCATGATTGCAATCACGTACATTGTCCCGTTCTTCGCCATCGCCGGCGCCGACAAGCCGCACTACACGACGTGGGAGGATGGTTCGTACTCGGTCATCGCCAAGGCGATCGGCGGCACGTGGCTCTGTGTGTGGGTACTCGTGTCGTCGCTCTTCGGCAACCTTGGACTCTACGTCGCCGAGATGGCCAAGGACGCCTTCCAGCTCGCCGGCATGGCCGACTCCGGTCTGGCGCCACCCTTCTTTGCCCAGTACGTGCTTCGCAGTGCTTGGCCTACCCTGTGACCAAGCCCACTGACCGATTGTATATGCTATTATCTGAAGGCGCGACTCGGAGACCGGCGTGCCGCGGCGAGCGATCATGCTCTCGTTTTCGATCATCGTGTTCATGGGCCTCTTTGACTTTGACACGATCCTGGGCGTGGACAATTTTCTGTCGGCGCTCTCGTCGCTGGTGGAAATGAGTGCCGCCGTCAAGATGCGCTTCTCGCACCCGGAGATCGAGCGTCCGTACAAAGTGGCGCTCTCGGACAAAGCGCTCGCGGCCATGATGGTGCTGCCCTTTGCTGTCGGCTGCTTCATCATGCTAAACGAGCTCACCAAGTCGGCCATCAGCTTTTGGCTCAACGTGGCCGTGCTCATCTTTGGCGTGTTCTGCCAGAAGTGGATCAAGAGCCACCCGTACCACGAGTACGACGTCATCCTCGACGCCAACACACCGCGTCACAAGGACCTCACGCTCGAGTATTAGATCTCGCAGGAAGAAGGCGAGGGCGCGGTCGTAGTATTTTGTTTTGTTTTTTCTATTTCTTTTCTTGCTGCCATGGACTACATGCACAATTTAGACTGCGTTATTCGTTTCGTTTTCTCCCGTTGTTGTCTGTGTTGTCTTCGTTTGATCTGTGGCGAGTCTGGTGGTCTGACCACAGATCTTAGTTGGTAGTCGTGTTTGAGAATGGGTGTTGCAGTCTTGGTCATCGCCCAACAAGGACTTGTTGGTGGTCGTGTTTGAGAATGGGTATTGCAGTCTTAGTGTCATCGTCCAACTAGGACAACCTTTGAGCGGCTGGCTCGGCCAAGTCGGCGATCATGGTGATCATTTCTCGTGAGAGGATTGATCCGTCCCTGCTCACCACAAGATCTCTCTTCTTGTTCTTCATTCGTCGACAGCTGACGTCACCCAAAGTTTCGTGTGGTCCACACGGCCCACAATGTGCGGCGCTTGAAGTTTCGCGTTTGCGCCAACGACGCCTGCTACACAACAGTGGAACACCAATAGATCAATTTGCAGAGGGAGGCGACGCGGTTCGTTTCCAACACACACCTAGCGGAGATCGCAGGTCAATTCCCGATCTACTCGCCCGGCCCCACTGCCCCTATCTTCTAGTATGTGGCTCGCCCGCGTCGCTCGCTCCTCTGCCTCAGCCGCGCGCCCGGCGTCCGCGTCGGCGCGTCGCGCCTTCGCGTCCATCGAGAAGCCGTTCGTGGCCGAGGAGTACGAGAAGAAGTACCTCGTGGGCACGTACAACGGCGACGGCGTGCGCGGCCAGCCCAACCTCGTCTTCACGCACGGCAACGGCCAGTACCTCTACGACAGTGAGGGCAACCAGTACCTCGACTTTTGCGCCGGTATCGCCGTCTCCGGCCTGGGCCACAGCGACCCGGACTGGTACAAGGCCGTGCTCGAGAGCGCCAAGGTGCGTTTTTGTTGGTTTCCAACATTGGGGTTGGTCACGGGACCAACGTTTTCTTATTTTGTTTGTTGTTGGTAGGGCGTGTGCCACACGAGCAACCTGTTCCACACCAAGGCACCGCTCGAACTCGCCAAGACGCTCGTGGACAACTCGTGCTTCGACAAGGTCTTCTTCTGCAACTCGGGCACCGAGGCCAACGAGGGCGCCTACAAGTTTGCGCGCCTCTATGCCAACCGCATCACCCAGGGCACGTACGTTATCTTCCTACTCGTTATTTTGTTTTTGTTTGTCCGTTTCCTTCCACCGGCCAACGTTGGTTGTCTCCCCAATTGTTGGATACCAACGTTTTATTCTACGCCTCGCAGACCGCTCGAGGGCAAGAAGTACGAGTTCATCTCGTTCAAGGGCGGCTTCCACGGCCGCACGGCCGCCGCGCTCTCGCTCACCTACAAGCCGGCGATCCGCGAGGCCTTCATGCCGCTCGTCCCGGGCATCCACCACGCCGAGTTCAACAACATTGAGGACGTCAAGAAGCACATCTCGGACCGCACGGCCGGCGTGTTCATCGAGCCGATCCAGGGCGAGGGCGGCGTGAACCCGGCGACGCCCGAGTTCATGCGTGAGCTGCGCCGCCTCTGCGACAAGCACAACGCGCTGCTCATCGTCGACGAAGTCCAGTGCGGGCTCGGCCGCACGGGCAAGCTCTTTGCCCACGAGAACTACGACGTCACGCCCGACATCATGACGCTCGCCAAGCCGCTTGCCGGTGGATTGCCCATCGGCGCCGTGCTCTCGGTCAACAAGGTCGCGGCCGCGGTCTCGGCTGGCGCGCACGGCACGACGTTTGGCGGCAACCCGCTCATCGCCGGCGTCGCGCTCAGCGTGGTCGAGAAGATCATGGAGCCGGCGTTCTTGGAGAACGTCCAGAAGCACGGCAAGCTGCTCGCGAAGGGACTGCGCAACCTCCAGGACAAGTACCCTGAAAAGGTCAAGCAGGTGCGCGTGCCGCCGGGCCCCGGTGCGCTCTTTATCGGCTTTGAGACCACCAACCCCGTCGGTCCGCTCATCAAGTACGCGCTCAGCAAGGGCGTCATGATCATCTCGGCCGGCGAAAAGTGCGTTTTGTTTTTGTGTTTTTGGGGGATGGGGGATGATGGCGGTGGATGGAAACTCACGATGTGGCCGTGGGTGGTTTTCTAGGGTCGTGCGCATGTGCCCGCCGCTGATCGTGACGGAGAAGGATATCAACCTCGTGGTCAAGACCATCGAGGACGCCTTCAACGAGGACATCCTGTAAACGCGTGCGCTCGCTCTCTCTCTCTCTAGACTCACCCTCGTGGGACTTATCAATATAGTGCCACGCGCGGTGAGGAGACCATCGTGACGGTTGTTACAGCAGTTTGATCTTGGCTTCGGTGAGTGCCTCGACGGCCCACTGCGGGTAGTCCTTGTCGGGGAACTGGCGCACCATGAACTGCTGCACAAACGTCTCAAAGTGGCCGTCAATGATCGACTGGCGCAGGTTCCGCATGAGCGTGAGCATGTAGGTCACGTTGTGGTACGTCACGAGCTGCGCGCCGACACCGCCGTCTTCTTTCTTGAGCAGCAGCCGCAGGTACGCGCGCGTGTAGTTCTTGCACACGTAGCACTCACAGGTCTCGTCAATGGGCTTGTCGTCAAACTCAACGTCCCCACTTTTCAGCTTGAGCAGCCCCGACGGCACGATCGCTGTCCCAAAGCGCGCCGTGCGCGTGGGCCACACGCAGTCAAACATGTCGGCGCCCAGCGCCGAGCACACGACGAGATCCAGCGGGTAGCCGATGCCCATTACGTACCGCGGCTTGTGGTCCGGGAGCCGCGCCGTGCACTTGGCGACCACGCGCCAAAAGTCGTCCTTGGACTCGCCGCCCGCGAGCCCGCCGATCGCGTACCCGGGGAGGTCGCGCTCGATGAACGCGTCGAGGCAGCGGTCGCGCATGCCGCCTTCCGAGCAATCGAGGCCGCCCTGGACAATGCCAAAGAGGTTCTGGCGCTCTGGATGGGCGTGGGCGTTCATGCACCGGTCGATCCAGCGGATCGTGCGGTCCGTGGCCTCCTGGAAGCGGTCCTGGTCGTCGTGCACGCTCGAGACCACGTCGTCGAGCGCCATGATAATGTCCGAGCCGATGCGGTTCTGGTGCTGGATCGACATCTCGGGCGTGAGCAGCATCTTGGAGCCGTCGACAAACGACTCGAACGTCACGCCCTCCTCGGTGATCTCGCAGAGCTTGGAGAGACTGACCATCTGGAACCCGCCCGAGTCCGTGAGCACGTTGCGCGGCCACTGCATGAACGAGTGGATGCCGCCGACGGCGTCGACCAGCTCGGTACCCGGACGCAGCGCCAAGTGGTACGTGTTGGCCAGCAAGATCTTGCAGTCGATGGGCGGCGCGGCCATTTGCTCGGGCGTGAGCCCCTTGATCGTGCCCTGCGTGCCCACGGGCATGAACACGGGCGTGGGCACGGCGCCGTGCGGGAGCGTGAGCACGGACGCGCGCGCGCGGTGGTGGCGCCCGACGATCTGGAGCGAGAGCGCGCTGGGCATGCGGCGCCCAGAGGAGGGGAGCCGAGCCGACGAGGAGGGAGACGGCGTCTCGGTCTTTTGACGCTTGTGAAGATCCGCGGCGGAGGAGGAAGTGGTCATGGTGCGGAGCGAGATAGGGGGGAAGGAGATGGAGATGGCGGAGCGGAGGAGGAGGGGAGCGCGACGGCAGCCGCAGCGGAGACGCAGGGGCGGCGGAATGGTGGCGGACGGGCGGCGGAGGAGCCCCGAGGACGACGAGCTTCTGCTGGTGGCGATCAGGAGAATGAATGGGAGACAGACAACCTTTGGGAAGTAGAAGGAAGCACCAAATGTACTGAATTTGTGGTGTCAATGGCATCAATGTCACTGAAGTAAGGTACCTATCAGAATTCAAGGAAAGTAATAGTGTAGCCATATCCAACGCTCCCACGGGTGTGACCTGGGTGGCATGAGATGGGATGCCATACCAGAACGCTTGAGCGCGCCATCCGTCTGATCCACTTCCATAATGGGCGAGACAGCCATTCCTCCACTTCCTCCGTCGCCCTTTCGTCGTCCTCCTCGTTGTTCTCCAACGTCATGCGAGTGCGCGGGACCACCAAGACCCACGCCATTGTCAGCACCGCTACGCTCCTGCTCCTCGTGTGCGACCTCGCGTCGCTGCAGAATCTCCTCGAGGGCGGCGCTCTGTCACCGTCTCCAGCGCATCGGTGGCTGGGATCTCCCACCGCTGGCCGCCTTCGCCACCACGACACTAGGAACTCAGATGCGCAGCTCGCGTCCCGCCTCGCCACGCTGCTACACGAGACGCCGCCGCCTGGCAGCTGGGGAACGCATCACGACGCCGCGCTGCAGCTTGCACACGCTGTTGTTTGGCACGCCCAAGGCAGCGTGCGCGGTGGCTTTGTGCGCGACTGGATCCTGCGGGGCGAGCGAGCCAACGACGTCGATGTTGACGTCACGCGTGCCGACCAGTCGGTCCACACGGTGGAGCGATCGCTGCGCGTGTTTCTCGCGCAGTCGCCAGCAGCGCTCACGCGCAACGCGAGCATCGTGGCTCGCGAGCAGCTACCCTTTGCCGTTCGTCTGGTCGTCCACGTGAATGGGATACCAGAGCCGATCCTTGTGGACATCCAGGACGCGTTTAGAGTGCTCACAGGAAAGCCCGCGGACGCGGACGTCGACAACATGCGCGTCTCTCTCGCGCGCGGGCTTCATATCCTGGTCAACGTAGATGGTCACACGGTGCAGTCGGCGATTGAGCATGCGCGGCGCAAGCAGTTTGTGTTTTTCGATTCGTTCGACACGACGGGCGACGAGGCCCGCGACAAAAAGGTCGTGCGACGGCTCCGCAAACTGCTTGGGAGAGGATGGACGTGCCTCTCCACTGTGCCGGCGTCTGTGATGGACGCATTGTCCGAGACCGAACGCGCGCGCGTGTTGCCCCGCGTGTCGTGAAGGCGGGACCCTCTCTGCCCAAGATGATCATTCCCATTGGACATGCATCCCCAAGTTAATGTATTAGTTTACGACCATTCAGCGATGACACTGACCTACGCGCTGCCACACCACACATCGCTCGTGGACGAATACGCAGCACTCGACGCCGTCCAGCTCCGCGATCATCTCCATCGCGAACAACACTTGCGCCATGTCCTTCACCATACTTGGCCTTTACAACACACACGCGCTTCCTGTGACCGTACACCCGGGGACACGTGAGCACAAACGCGACCTCGCCACCGACATTGAGGACATGGCCGTCCAGTCGGTCGTGGACGTCGATGCGGACGCGCGGCTCACAGGCGTTCGCGACCGCCAGCAAGATCGGCTCGATAAACAGCAGCTGCGAAGCGCCTTCGCTCGGCAGGAACAAGCTGTAGCTCGCCTCTTTCATGGTGTAGATGGTCTCCAAGAGATTAAGCGTCGCGGCCGGCACGGATTTGGGTGTCAGGCAAAAAGTCGGATCGACCAGTCGGTGAAAGACGGCCTTGATCGCGCCCCACGTGATGGCACCGAGCAGGAGCCGTGGATCCGCCTCGTCGTGGTCGGTCAGCTTGTCCATGGCCGCTTCAAACAGCCCGCAGCGGGGTGCCTTTCGCACCGGTGCGAGGGAGCCAAGGCACGGGTCCTTGGCGTTGGTATCGCCCACCCACTCGGACACGAGCACGTGGATCACGTTGCCGCCGTCCGCCGGAAGGTCGTGCAACACACCGCGGACGCGCGCGGTGGTTGAGAGCGGCGCCTGCGTCCGGAGCAGCGCGTCCACACCCTCGAGATTTCGCATGGTGTCGTCCACGAGCGACGCACCGCCGGTCTCCCGACACCGGGCGAGGAAGAGGCAGAGGTGGTCGAGCGTCCGGTGCGCGTACGCTGGGTGCAACTGCTGCTTGATGGCCAACTGGAGCTCACTGATCGTGACCTCCGGGTCCACGTCGATCGCGAACGGCACGCGCCTGGCGTGCGGCTCGAAGCAGGTTAGACGCATGCTGCTCGTGCACTGTGTAGAAGCGAACGGGCTGGTTTCCGACCGGTGGGTCGGGATGCGCCGCCTGGCCGTGCTGGATGGGTCTGATAGCCTCCTTCAAGTGGTCAGTCTCCTGCGGGCGGCAAACGCGGTACGGTCGACAGCATCAAGCGTGAGCCGTGCGAGACGACTCACAAACTGGGACGTGGTGAGACGAGTGGGGTTAAAACAGGGTCTGCGACAAGGGCAGCCCGCCCCGTCGAGGTCTCCATGAGCTCGAGTCCGACATCCCAAGTTCCGGCGATGGCCGTCGGCGGGGTGTTGGCCACTGTTGGTCCTTGTTGGTCCTTGTTGGTCCTTGTTGGTCCTTGTCGCTTCCAAGTATTGCGAGGCCAACAGATGCACGTTGGTTGGAGCCGCATGGCGGCGGGCCCAACGTTCGCCGGTGATGGAGGCTCCTGGTAATACCAACCGGACTGCGAGCTCACGCTGCGGTTGTAGGAGACGTCATGCACCAGGATATGTTGGCATTGCATTGCCAACTTTCCCCCCGCTTCGAAACGCAGAGAAGACTTGGAAAGTTCTCACTTTCATCCAATAGAATGCGAAACTTGTTTTGTCCAATGGAGAAATAAATATTTCAACCAATCATAGTGCGTAGATCGCTGAATGTGGCTAAAATTGAGGAATCATCAGGTTCAGTTCCGTCGCGTTTGCTCCGGCTCCGAAAAAAGGCTCGGCGCTGAAGTCGTCCATGCGACGTTGTTCTTGACCAGCATCGATCTCCGTCGCCATTGGAAGCGACCGGGGAAGCCACGCACTCGCGCGCGTCTATATATTCGCGCTTTCCATCGGTCTATCCATCAAGTTGTCAATAGTCGC